>CM046876.1:211916136-212009914 GCA_025667525.1 Glebionis coronaria | reverse complement strand
TAAAATTCTATGGATATTTTTTATAGAGGGAAGTGCAAAAATCATTCCTGTGGTATGTCGAAAAATCGAATTAAATCCTTCGTTAGTTTTTTGGACAACAGTCATCTCTCCGTTAGTGCGCGGAGCACAATACATCCCTCATGGACTAACGATGCAAATGTTTTTTTCGTTAAAAATTAACAAGGTTTAAAGAGAGGGTATCCTTGTCGTTTTCCATTTCCAAGGATGTGTGATGAACCTTATTATAACTTGTTTCGAAAAAAAAAAATATTTAAAAAAAAAATTTATTTTTGAAAAAAAAATATTTTCAAAAAAGAAGTTTAATTTTCGAAAAAAAAAATTTTATTTTCGAAGAAGAAAGTTTTATTTTCGAAAAAAAAAGTTTTATTTTCAAAAAAAAGGTTTTTTTTTTAAATAACTCGTTTAGTTCTCGAAAAAAAAATTATTTTCGAAAAAAAAGTTGAATTTTCGAAAAAAAATTTATTTTCGAAGGAGAATTGTTTTATTTTCAAAAAAAAAGTTTTACTTTAAAAAAAAGTTTTATTTTCAAAAAAAAAATTATTTTCGAAAATAAAACTATTTTTAAAAATTTTTTTTTTTTCCAAAAATAAAACTTTTTCTTTCGAAAATAATTTTTTTTTAATTAAACTTTTTTTCTAAAATATTTTTTTTTTGAAAATAATTTTTTTTTCTAAAATATAACTTTATTTTTCGAAAATAATTTTTTTTTTTCGAAAATTTTTTTTTTTTTCAAACAAGTTATGATAAGGTTCACTATACATCCCTGAAAAAGGAAAAAAGACAAAGATGTCATCTCTTTAAACCTTGTTAATTCTTAACGAGGAAAATATTTGTACCGTTAGTCCATGAGGGGTGTATTATGCCCCGCGCACTAACGGAGGGATAGCTTTTGTCCAAAAAACTAACGAAGTTTGTAATTCGATTTTTCGACATAGTACAGAGATGATTTTCTTTTTTATATTGAAGCAGTGTTTGAACCATACAATTTGTAATTGAACTCTTCTCATTTACATTGATAATCGTCGACGTGCTTTTCTTCATACGACTTATGTTCACAGTTTCTGCTACTATGAATTGGCTCCACAATATAACATAATTTTTCATTTAGCGTCACTGCTTTCTCGCTAAATCAGAAACTAAAATCGCCCCTTATATCACATGTCAATAAGTTATTTAACAGTATGTATGCAAATAGGTGAAACCATTGAGTTGCATGTCTCGAAATGGCTCTAAAATATAACATAATTTTTCAGTAACTTAGAGCACACGGAATCCTTGTCCTATAGCTTGGTGCCATGACACAAAAAGTGCTGTCACGTCATTTTTTTTCTCACGGTATCAGTTTTACTGGTAACCCTGAACCGTGGGAAAACTGGCGTCGTGGGAGTAAAAAGTGATATAAGTGGTCCACATATACCCACTTTAATAATTAAAAAAAAGAAAAAAATTAAAAAACCCCCTGGCGAGGGCTGGTGGCCATAGCGCCAAGCCGACAGCGCAGGGGGAGAGAGTCCTGCGCGGTCGACTTTTGCTGCGTTTTAGCCATGGCGCAAAGCCATAAGGCTGGACTCCTCCTGCTCTTATTTAGAGAATAAAATTATTATGTAGTGCATCTTATTTTATTATATCCACTAGACACTTAAGTATTTTTATATTTTTTATGTCTCAAATCAATAAAATTTAGGAAGATTAGAAAGTGAATAAAGTTTTTTCATTAATATTAAGATTAAAATTTATTATAGTAAATATGATGTAAAAAGCAACGTTAACTTATTTCATATATTTATTTTAGTATTTTTTTAAACATATACAGCGTATCTCATAATTTATATGTGTTAATAAAAAAGTAGCTTTTCTAATCAAACTTTTATTAAATGTATTTAAATTTTATTTTTATATTATGCGTATTTCGTTGTTACACGTAATGATATTATTTTACTTTTTTCAAAAAATTATATATCATAAGAATTAAATATCTTTTTTATTCGTACAAATACTATCATAGAGAGCACTCTTAAATAAACATTATTCAACGGTTTCAAAGTAAGGCTATCTGAATTTCACTGGGCGAGAGTTCGAAAAAGACATTCTGCCGCTTAGATGTCATTACACGACTCGACCTACTAACCACTAGCATTTTTCGTTCTAAAAAAGTGAAAAAACGTGATAAGACGCGATAAAACGAGATCCGCGGACACTTTTTTAACCAAAATATTCAAATGGGACAAAACACGTCCTTTACGTCGGCCGAGGCTTTAAAATATTAAAGATTAGTTTATTTTTAGTTTTCGTTTAACAAAAACGGTTCCCGCGGCCTAATAAACGCAAACATACTCTTAGAAAAGATTTACAATCACTGGGTGACCAGGGCCAAAAAAGCGAAAAAGACAAACCATACTGTAACAAACCACAATTATTGGGTGGCCAAGAAAAAAAAGCGAAAAACCAAACCATAATTGTAAATACATAAAAAAAACACAAGCGAACGCTTAGAGAAAAATTACGAAACGACCCCGCCAGTTGGGCGGGTTACGACGCTAGTATATATATATATATATATATATATATATATATATATATATATATATATATATATATATATATATATATATATATATATATATATATATATATATATATATATATCTATATTATATATAGGTATAATTATGATTTGAAACCACAGTTTTAATCCCAGTCATATCCCAGACACATATTTTAGTCAATAGTATTTCAGAATTTCCAATAAAATCTCCAAATTCCACGAAATTCGGGATGAAATCGCAGTTTTTTGAAAATCGCGTTTTTAAAACGCAGTTTTTCAAACTGCGTTTTGAAGTAATAAACCGGTCCAATTCAAGTTTTGGGCCGAGCTGGGCCTGGATTGGTTCGGTTCAACTCTGGGTTGAACCGGGTCAGGACTGGTCGGTTCATATCTGGGTCGAGCCGTGTGTGAACCGGTCCGGTTCATATTTGGGTCGAGCCGATTCTAGACCGGTCCTGCTCGGTTTAAACTTGGGCCGAGCCGGGTCTGATCTGAACCGGATTGAACCGGGTCAGATCTCGGGTCATGTTCAACGGGTCACGGGTCGAATATTTTGTTAAATCAAATTAATGGCAAAAAGTGCCACTAACAAGATTTGAACCTTAGTCTCCTCCCTCAAACTTAGCACCACTCACTTTACCAACTGTGCTATGCATGGTTTTCATTATAAGCATGCAAACCTATATATTTAAAGATAAATTAGTTGGGCTTGTGTTGGGCTTATATAATACTTAGGCTTGTCTGACCTATAAAAGATGCATCGAATGACCCCAATAAAAAATGAAAGTACCTTTGGAATCGTAATCAAGTGCTCTTATCAACGATGTGCCCCTTGGTTAAATATAAACCCCGTTAGCATCTCAAAAAATGTGTAAATATCGACAAAAACGCGTCCGAAAATCACTATTTTTAATTTCTTATATATCATTTGTATCTCTAGGACTCAATAAAGTTTAAAACACATATTTTTACTTATATTTAGCATATTTTAGTATTATTGGTCT
This sequence comes from Glebionis coronaria, assembly GCA_025667525.1. NCBI lineage: Eukaryota > Viridiplantae > Streptophyta > Magnoliopsida > Asterales > Asteraceae > Glebionis > Glebionis coronaria. The sequence goes on along the minus strand of CM046876.1, from coordinate 212,006,344 downwards.
ATTAAGAGGATATTTTGATGATATTTTTAGGTATGATTTAACACAAATCGTTACAAAATCATACACAAATTCAACAAAAAACAATGTATTCATTCAATAAAACACATCCAATCACAAAACAATATAAAAAAAATAAAAAATATACATTTTAAAGTATATGTAAAATATATTTAAGAAAAACCTATTTTAGCGTAAATTATAACAAAAATATACTTAGACATTAAATTACAAAACTAAAAAAACAAAAAAAAACACAAACACACAACAAAGAACTACGTATTAGTTCAATAAAATATATCCAATCACAAAACAATATATATAAAAAAAGAATAATACATTTTAAATTATATATAAAACCTATTTCAGAAAAATCTATTTTAGCGTAAAGTATAACAAAAATATACTAAATATTAAATTATAAACTAAAAACACAAACAACAAATCCTCCCCAACAAGAAAAAAACGACCCCGCCCGTTGGGCGGGTACGAAGCTAGTATATATATATATATATATATATATATATATATAGTGTAACTTTCTTTCAGAACCAAAATAGTGCGAGAACCGTCAGAACCATATATTTTACTCTTCATAATACATGATGTATAATATATTAATGCACAATGGCAGTTTTGAAAATATATATAACTTATATTACTTTACATAAAAAGCATAAGGGCACTAATGAAATTTTACATCTAATTTTCTACATAAACTTATCTGCACTATTAGGTCAGATATTAAAAAAATTATACACTCTCTCTCTAGCCTCTATCCATCATCAACACTTTCATCCACAACCCATCTTGTGTAACGGCTGCCTTTATCATCACCATGATCATCGAGCCCAAATTACATCAATTACAACCAAAAAAATGATCTTAGATCCACAAAATCGTTTCACCCGTGATGCGTAGATGCTTAAACCAAGTTATAAAAGTAAAGAAAAAAAAAGAATCAAACAAATCTCGAGGATTCTCTCACGTCGGTGAGAAAGCAAATGAAAGGAAGAAAAAAGAATCAAACAAGTAGGTCCTATAGTAAACCATTAGTTTATGTTGTTTTTTTTTATATTTGATTGATTTTCTAGATGTAACCTACGAAAGAAACAAGTTGTTCTTTTTCTTTGGACCTGACACCATTTGTGGTGATTGAATCACAATGGAAAATATTTTTCAATTATGAAAAGAAAGTAAGTCTTGTGAAAAATAGATGATTTCTGTTCGATCTAAAATATATTTTTCGTGGGTAAATCTTGTGAAAAAATAGATGATCTTTTGTGGGTAAGGTCTTGTAAAAAATATATGTAATATTTGGTGTGATCTAAAAAAATAATAGATCTGCAAAATTAAAACCTTTTTCGTGGGTAAGTCTTGTGAAAAATAGATGATTTTCGTAGGCTGTTAAAGTTTAACTAGTTTTATTTTATAATTAATTTGGTTGATTATTATTGTTAAAATCTTGTTAAAGTCTTTTGTTGTTTGATATTTCATGTATTAGTTTAGGACTATGACTATAGAAACTTTCATTTCATATGTCATCTTGAAATATGTTATGTGTTGAAATATGTTATGTGTGGGTCTCGATGTGGTTGAAAGTCTGACACTTTCTCATTGACTTAATTATTGTTCTTTGGTGAGATTTATTGTTGTATAATTCTTTAGATGTTTGGATACACCGTAGCTATGAAATAAAATGTGTATAGCTAATTTGAGATATGACATCAAACTAATTATTTTTTTCAGTATTGCGATTTGGACGAATTAGTATGAGGCATCAAGACAAATATAGTTTTTAACGGATTACATGTATGTTCGTTCAAGGCGTGCACCTACCTTAAAGAATTTGATGAGAAACTAAAAGAACATGTATTTGGAGGCGGAAAAGTATGTTTTTGGAGGCGGATATGTATGATTTTTGGAGGCGGACAAGTATGTTTTTGGAGGTGGACATGTATCATTTATGGAGGCGGACATGTATGATTTTTGGAGGCGGGCAAATATGTTTTTAAAGGCGGACATGTATGATTTTTAGACGCGGACATGTATGTTTTTGGACGTGGACATATATGTTTTTGAAGCTGACATGTATGTTTTTGAAAGCAGACATATATGTTTTTGGAATATGTCCACACATGTTTGGAAAAGAGACTTAAAATACATATTTTTATTCACATATGCTCATTTTACATTAAATATAAGTGCATGTGGAATTTTGTTTTTTTTAGTAATTTTTTTATTATAATTGATATAGAATGTGTTTGACATCTATGTTTTTAATGTGTTATAGATTTACATTATTCAAAGAACATATACGTACACGTGACGACTCAAAAAACATGAATGTTAATAGAAAAGTTTAAAAAATTATAAAAAATAAAAACACGTATATTATTTAATATAAAAAACATACATGTAAAATTGAATTTTTTTTTTCAAAACACACATGTTTTTTTGTATTTTGAAATTAAGAGAATTTTAAAAAGAAAAAAAAGATAAAAAAAAGTTTCAAAAATTAAAGAATTAAAAAAACGAAATTATTTTATAAAAATAAAAAACAATAAAAAATGTCTTTTACAATTATACCCTTTTCAATAAAAAAAATCATTAATGTTTAGAAAAATCTCATTGGTCTAAAAAAGTTCTGATAGTTCTCTCACTAAAATTGGTTCTGAAAAGAAAGCCCCCCCTATATAGATATATATATATATATATATATATATAGATATATATATATATGTATATATATATATATATATATATATATATATATATATATATATATATATATATATATATATATATGTATATATATATATATATTATATATATATATATATATATATATATATATATATATATATATAATATATATATATATATATATATATATATATATATATATATCGTATATATATATATATATATATATATATACGTATATATATATATATATATATATATATATATATATATATATATATATATATATATATATATATATATATATATATATATATATATATATATATATATATGTATATATATATATATATATATATATATATATATATATATATATATATATATATATATATATATATATATATATATATATATATATATATATATATATATATATATATATATATAATATATATATATATATATATATATATATATATATATATATATATATATATATATATATATATATATAAATATATATTATATAGGTATAACTATGACTTGATACCACACCCCTAATCCCAGTCATATGTGACATGGCAACTTTAAACCAATAGAATTTGATTTTTTCCTAAAAAATCTCAAAATTTCCGAAATTCGTTGTTTGAAAACGCAATTTTAAAAAAAGTACATTTTGATACTGCAAGTATATATAATACTTTTATATTTTAGTTTTTTCATTATTCTAGCCACGGAAAACACACACACACACACACACAAAACCCTAAAACTGTTGTCACACTCTTTTGGTCCTCTCCTAGATTTCTTTTCTTCCTCATATTCAATTCATCTCAAATTCATTCATTCCAATGACATCAAATTCATCACAGAATCATAAAAACATGGTTGATTAGATATCACACATATGAAGAACACAACCGGATGCAATTAACGCCATTGATCAACAAATACAACCGAGGTTTAAGGGAAAATATCACGTGTTTGTGATTTCAAGGTTATAAAGAAGAGGTATTCCCAATCGTTTTGATTTCTTACTTTTTTATTGCTGTTTGTTAGGGGTGTTTAGGACTGCTTGATAAATTGTTTATTAATTTCTTGATAAATATGAGGTGTATGGGATTTCTTATTAAGTACACTTCTTTAAACTGTGTACCTGAGAAAGATGCAAAAAAAAATTAGTTGTTGGCTTGATTTGTGTTTTTGGTGTGCTATAATAATTTAAATTGGGTGTTTTTTATATTTATTTTTTTTGCTTTTTTCTGTTTTAGCGTGGTTTTTAATCAGATTTATGTTTCATATGAGAATTCACACATTACAATGCCTAAGCATTTTAGACACTATGATTTTTTTCTTTTTCTGATAACAGATTCAAGCAATTATTGGATAAATGTAATTTGAAAGTTCTTCTTTGTTGACTATGACCCGAAGAGCCAACTGAGGAGCAGGCTATTTAGAGTGTACCAATGTTCTAAATCCTGTCACTAAAAATGCAACGTATTTAATTTCTTACTTTATCATTTCTATTATCAGAAAAAGATACTTGTGTACACTTGATTATTTTAATGTATGTCTGAGAATGTCATTACTATCATTTCATGAAATTTGAGGACTGAGTACCATTTTTTATGATTTAATAAGTGTGTCACCCCAATTGGGATTTGGCAAGTAGTTTGTAACGTTAATGTGGAAACCCCCTTTTTATTCAAGTTTTGAGGTTTCAAGGTTTATCAACATGTACAGAAAGCGAGAGGGTAAATGGACAGCTTGAAGAGCTAATGCCACAATTTTCACATCTGGATTCCTATCGTCTTGGGGTATGTCTCTAATAACCTTATGTAGTTGATAATCTGCAGATTGAAAATTTTGATTATAGGGTTGGTTTCTTTTATACAGTATTATGTTTAACAATGCTGCATTGACTTCATATAAACCATAGCTCATGTAGTATATGCTTGCGCCATTAGTTTAAAAGAGAGAATAGTGACCACTATTTTATTTGGTTAGTTTAAACTTTCCTCGAATATGAGCAGAATGGATATTCAAGCTTGTAGTTTTGTTTGCAAGATCAATAAGTGAGTTTCTGTTTAATTATTGTCATTTTTGTTTGTAGTTTGCATTGGAAAATACTGTGACATAAGTCCTGCTTTTAGTGATTAATCATATAGACCATACTAAAAATTTATTTACTTATTTGAGCTCTGTGCCACATGTTTTTAGGCCATTTAATTAATACATATTGTTAGTGAGAAGTTACTTGGTAGTAAAAATGGCTTAAAGTTAGCAGTGCTACTGTTTCCTGTATGGGTACCAGAGTTTGCCTGATTTGATCCTTCATCTGAACCCGCCTGACCCGCCAACTTACTCTATATCATGTAGAATTTGCAGATATAACTTGCATACAATTTTGCTTTCTTTGTACATCATCCTGGCGGAACTCCAATAACTAATGCTCAGGTAACGAGTATCAACCATATACTTATTCCTTAGATAAGTAAAGTATTACTTGCTTCCATATTTCCTTATTCCAGACAGTTATCACTGTATTTATTGTAGGGAAAGGAGCTTAAGAAGACAATTGGAGCACCTGAATACATCGAATGTAGCTCAAAAACACAGGAGGCATGTAAAGATTTGCATAGATCTACCTAGAGGTGGCATGGTGGTCAGTTTTGGGACATGGGCGGAGCTAGAAAATTTTGCTCAAGGGGGGCACACTTTGATAATTTTTTCGCTTCAATCGTTTTTGATGATATCTGGCCGCTGGCATAAGCTAACTACAGTGGTATGTTAAATTTGGATGTAGGATCTATAAAGGATTACTCAAGAAAGATGAATTTATAACCAGCATTATTATAGGGAATAAAATCAAAGTACGTTATAATGTTTGCAGGTTCAATTTTACTTGATCATGTAGCTAAATATTTTGGATATTTGCAGGTCAGGGATTTCAGTCATGGTGATTCTTCAGTTGATTAGAGTAGTGATTGCAACCATCAACAGCGGACGTGGTGCAGTTATTGCCTTGAATGGTCTTCAGTTTTTAATCCTCTAAGACTCATGTTTATTTTTTCTTCGGCTTTACCACGATCAAGCCCAAGAGTAGTATTGTAGGTCACCACACTTTATAAAAAGTCAATAGTCAATCCAAAAAGGTTCTTCCTACATCTGTTCGATCCTTCTAATAAACACAAAGAAATGAGCCATCAGCAAGATTATTGTGACGAAAACTAAAAAATAACATACTCATGTGCCCCTCGAGCTAACAATTTTAGGTGTGGTGCTTTTCCCCTCTTCGGGTATGTTCACAAAATTTAATCCAAACACCCCTTTGGAGTAGTATGTTTTGTTGTGTAGACTTTCAATACCAGATTACTAGATAGAGATGATGACATTTGAAGAAGTAAACGTGTATTGTTAATCAACCCGACCATTTTCCTTTTCTCCCAAAGTTGTAATTCTTGTGCACTTTAATTTCAGGTAGGAAACATAAGTCATAAATCAACTATGTTGTTATCTCACAGGGTACAGTGTAAACTGTTCAAACAGAAAATTGTTATTACCCCAAACATGTACGGGTTTGAACCATTGACCTCTTATGAGGAGGTCAAGTGCCTTACGAGTATGCTACTCGATAGTGGTTTGAACCATTGAAATCAAATAGTGTTCATAGTACTGATGCATTATCGGCATGGTTAACCAGCCCAACCATTTTCCTTTTCACCCAAAGTTGTAATTCTTGTGCACTTTAATTTCAGGTAGGAAACACGAGTCATAAATCAAATAGAAACTGGTACAATGCGAGCGGTTATCTCACTTGGTCGTGGTTTGAACCATTGAAAGCAAATAGTTTTCATAGTGTTGATGCAATATCGGCACACCAACAGGCATATGTTTCTTCGATTAAGAACATTAATATATCTAACCATATATTCTCTTAGCGAAAAATCCCTGGGAATGACTGAGTTTATTTAATCTAATGAAGTTCTGAAAAACAGAACACCTTTGTATTTGCAAGAACACCAAGTTACTTTATGAAATTATTCATACTGACTTGACTTTTCTTCCATTGATCTAGTCTAATGTTATTATTCGAACATTTGCAGATGTGCGTACAGGTGAGTTGAAGTTGGTAGGGGAAAATTATGAGGAAATACCCAATTACCATGTATAAAAGGATCATATCGACAAAGGTTAAATGGAAGTGAGATGTTTGAATGGCCAATATCAGTTCTATCAAACATAACCACTTTGTCGTTGTGTAAGAGTTGCATATGCATAGGGGATATACCGATGTTTTCGTGCAGCATTTACCATTCACCTTTGAAGCCAGATGTTTCTTGTGGAATTGAAGGTTCGGTTGTTATCGCAGCCAATACTACATAATAAATACAGGAATGAACTGCAGAAATCATCCTATGCCGATATATACTGATTTATGTTTAAATAATGATAGCTGGCTTGATCTCTTTGAGCCCTATCGTTTCTTTGAAGTATACAGGAATTATCTGTAGATAGATGTACTTCCTGGTGTTGGTTCTGTCAACTCTTCTGTTACAGCCGGTATGTCAATTTGTTTATGGTAAAAAATGAAATGCTTTTCTTTCGCACATCATACACAACTTTATTTCCATTCTTTTGAGGTTCATATATCAGTTTAAAAAATTAGCTTTTGAATATATTTTTTTATATCATGTTCTCTTTCTCTTCATCCCGTGAGTGATAAATCTTACTATTTAGGTGGAGGGCAGATGTACATGTGGGGAATGATAAAGTCCACTGGTTATAAATCGATACACCCTAAACCGCTTATGGGTCTCAGGTTTCTATCTTCTTCCTTATGCTCATGTTAATATCAGCACACCTATCTCCTTTAATATACCTTTTATGCGTACCTCTCTAGGTTAAAGTGGGATAATATTTTATTGTGCTCAATTTCTTTGTTACTCTATGTTTAGTTTATTTTTAAAGTATTTAACTTGGTTGACATTCAGAAGCATGTCCCTCAGCCCTCACCATTGAGCAAAGCTTCAAAAGTAGCAGATATAATACATAATGAGAAATAGGATATGAATACTGTGGCACTTATTCGTTTAATATATGCTCATTCTGAGGGATCTTGGCCTACAGAATGCGCGTGAGTACTCAAATTACTTTGCGTCAAGGTTTTCTTGTGTTTCTCTTTGATCAACTAATTAGTAAAATTTGATCATATGCATTTACATATTATTCCTTTTCAATCTTTGAACAGTTATAATTTTCTAGATAAATCTGTTTGATTGAATACTCTGGTTGATTGAAGAGGTAACCTCAGGATTGAAAAAAACAGTATCTCTAGCTTCTTTTCATAACGCCTATCTAATACCTTATTTGCTGGCCTCATCTTCAGCCTGTAGGTGGTTTGACTCTGATTTTGTAAATATATAGTTAGTTGTACCTCAAATTTCTATAATTTGAATAGATATTTGCAACCATCTATATTTGATTTTGCAATATACCTGTTATTGTGTTTTTTTATAATTACGGTAAGTTCTTTTGACAGGTGAGCAGTGTAGGTATATTTTAATGGTATCTGTCATAATATCAGCTATTTTTTCAAATAAGTAACCTCTTGTATTCCGGAAAAAGGCTGTCATTAATGGTGTTTTCATATAAGAACTATATATTTCCGTATTGTGTTTTCAGACTACTTGTAGCTTTAGATAACCATTGTTGTTCTCGAAAAGCAAACAACATACTACTTTTAAAAACTCCAAAATTGTTTATCTAAAGCCCAACGATGTCATTGAGCTTACAATCTGGGATGAAATGTCCCATAAATTTGACAAAGACAAATTCGACTCGATAGTAAAATCTGTCATCTCGCACCCTATACACTTTCAGTTCTTTTTTATCTATGTAAAAATGCATTGCATTACAACTGATAGTCGTTAATGTAGGTCTGCAATTATCTGCTACTACTCTCTGAATCTGCAAATCCCCAACCTCATCAATGAACAATATGATCTTTTATAGCAGTGATTTATGATAGTTCGTTTTCTAATATAAATTACCATATATGGTTATACATTTAGCAAGTCCAGTTGTTAATATGCATAAAAACAAATAACTTATTTGGAGTCAGAAACTATAGTTAGTCTAGAAGTTTTCGTGTGTAAAGAAAATTCGGAAAACATAGTCTGATCAAATTCTCTCTAAGTCTTTAAATATCCTCACATATATTTATATCGGTGTGTGACTTTATGGAAAAAAATATCATCTATTAATATCTGTGAACTCTCATGAATGCTTGACTATCACTCTACAGGATTTCAGGTATGGCATTTTCTAGGAGGTGGTCCAAGGTCTGGTATGGGTACCCTTTTGATTTCAAAGAACAGGGAAGAATACCCCGACCGAATGATGATGACCTTCTTTGTTTTCCCATCACCTAAGGTTTCAGACACCGTGGTTGAACCTTAAAACGCCACATTGTCTGTTCACCAGCTTATGGGAAATGCTGATGCGTTATGGTTCTTGAGTATGAAGCTTTGTATCATATTTGCTTCAGAACTGTCAAGCTCACAACCCCTAACTGAAAGTTCACTATTCTGATATCATGCTCTTACAAGTCGACAAATGTAGAACCAAAATATGATACAGATTTTAATCTGTTAACACATAATTTTGTGTCATAATTTTTCTGGTAAAAAAGATTGTGTCGTGGAAAAGATAATACTGAATTTATGCAAGATAACCTAAATCAAGATTGGCTTATTGTGCTGGTCAAATAGGTGAGATTCCATAAAGAGGGACAATCCATTAGTGTCATTCTAGACGAAATTGTTCCCAAATCTGTTAAAACTGGTGCTGAAATCCCACTGAGGAAATCATTGATGGCAGTACCAAACAAGGACGGATGCCTTGTAATTTAGTTTAAGCTAACGGATGAAAAATGAAAAACGTAGAGAAAATGTAATGAAATTGGATTGTAAATGTTGCAAGGAATTTTGTCAGGAGTTCATTAATAGTATGATTAGCCATTGGTTGATTTTGTGTAATGGTGCATCACAAGCGGAGTCGATTGCCTCTTTCTTTTCCTTTTCGTTCTTGATTTCATAGTTACATTTTTTATTAATTTTTATCTATTACGTATATAAAATCATTTCAATTGTTTTGAAATGAATTTTTTTTATTATACCTTTTTAATAACTTGAACTCAAAACTATAATAAAGAACACGGACAATCCAAAGTCAATAGCCTTCAAGGCTGCGGTTTCTTTCTTATTTTCATAAGTTCTCGCGTTTAAGATCACGACGCATAACAGCATGCTTGTGACACATCTGAAGTAAAATAAGAACCATTTAAAATTTAAACACACAGAAATGGAATAAGGCAAAAAAATTGTCAAAGAAACAACAAAGATATTCTTTTTCTCGGTGGGAGGAAAAATTTTCTTAATATGATCAAGAATGCCATGCATAAGAATAGAGGTGGGAAAAAAACCGGTTTATGCTCCGATCCGAAAAAAAAATTAAAATTGGTTTTTAAAAAAACCATATGTTACAAAACCAGTTTTTTTAAAGCCGATCCGCTGGTTCGTAACCGGTTTAATAAAATGACGGGTTCGGATTAAAAACCAGTGAAAATCTGGTTAAAATCGAACTGATCCGATCCGATTAAAAACCGATTAAAATCTAAACAAAAACCGGTTTAAAACTCATCCGGTTTAAATGAAACCGATTTGTTGACCAATTGACTAAAACTGAACTGAATTAAATTCCAATCCGATTTTAAAAAATAATCCGGTTTGCCCACCTCTACGTAAGAAAGCGCAACAAAAAGTTCCCATTTTGTAGGTAGATGTAGCGCATGTTAGTTTTAAAACATTATTGTAAGAGATGTGTTCTGGATGAGCTTTTCTTGTTTAGTGTTTTGATAATTCCATAATTTGGCAACAACTAAATCATAGAATGACAAAAAAGAAGTGTATGTGTGGAAAAAGTCAAAAAGTCCTCATATAAACATGAAAAATTCGAATTCATATTACTAAAAAATGTACTAATATTTAATCAATGGAATAAAGGTATTAATCTGACAAATATTTTTAAAAATATTTATATTCTATTTGAATACGCATAAATGTTTTCTACATAAAACTACCTAAGTTTTTTGTATTATTATCAAAAGCTTAGTTTCATTGCAATTTTTTAAAAAATATTATGTCTTAGCTCATTAGAAATCCTATTTACGGCTACTTAATATTCTCTATATTATTATGAAGTGTACCTATCTATTGGGCACCTATTCATGTCTACTTAGTATTCTCTATGTAATTAGAAATTATATATGTACACACAAATATTCAAATGGGATAAAACACGTTTGTTGAGTGGGTCAAGAACAAAAAAATATCAAAGGTTAGTTTGCTTTTAGTTTTCTTTCAACAAAAAAAATAAGTCACACTGCCAACAGAAGTAATACACATATATACTTTTTAAAAAAAATTTAAGAAACGAACCCGCCCATTGAGCGGGTTACGACGCTAGTATATATATATATATATATATATATATATATATATATATATATATATATATATATATATATATATATATATATATATATATATACTAGCAGGGTACCCGCACAATGCGGCGGCAGGTACCCTGTGACTATATTTTGTGGTTAGTAAATGTTATATGGTTAACTTTTTTTAACAATAACTTTTTACAAATGAATGATAATATACATTAAAATAACTTTAAGCAATAACAATGCTTGTGAAGGATTTCAATTTTAAGACTTCCAAATCCTGGCACAACATATCCAATCGTAACACTAATCACAAAAAAATAATTGATTTTTTTCTTCTGTTGTAATCACGAAAACCACCAGATCTACAACCAAAACTACCAAAGCACATCAAACCTTTTATTTTTGCGACTTATGGTGGAAACGGTGACGGTAGTGGTGGTAGAGGCAGAAGTGGTAGAGGCTGTGGGCATGTGGTTATGGAGAAGGTTTTATAGAAGTTGTTTTTTTTTTGTATTATTTTGAAGATATTGAGAGAAAAGAGAAAGGGATATGAATGTGTATGAGAGTGTCTTATGATAGTTTTTATATTATTTGAAAAGCGGTTATTTATTTTGCATATTAAAAGTGCACATTAATATAAGGACGGTTACTTTTCATTTAAAGAAATGTTACATACGTTTTGCTATAGCAATAATTCATGTTGACTAAATAATGAATATACATTTTGAACAATATCGACCCAATTGTTAGACTTCTTTTTTTAGAAATGTTTTAGGCTGATTTTTTTAAGACTTCCAGTTATAGAAAAGGTCTAAATACTTTATAAAGTAGTATAGATATAGATTTTTTAAGACTTCCAGTTATAGAAAGGGTCTAAATACTTTATAAAGTAGTATAGATAGCAGGGTAACCGCGCAATGCGGCGGCGGGTACCCTGTGACTATATATTGTGGTTAGCAAATGTTATATGGTTAACTTTTTTTAACAATAACTTTTTACAAATGAATGATAATATACATTAAAATAACTTTAAGCAATAACAATGCTTGTGAAGGATTTCAATTTTAAGACTTCCAAATCCTGGCACAACACATCCAATCGAAACACTAATCACAATAAAACCATTGATTTTTTTTCTTCTGTTGTAATCACGAAAACCACCAGATCTACAACCAAAACTACCAAATCACATCAAACCTTTTATTTTTACGACTGATGGTGGCAATGGTGACGGTAGTGGTGGTAGAGGCGGAAGTGGTAGAGGCTGTGGGCATGTGGTTATGGAGAAGGTTTATAGAAGTTGTTATTTTTTGTATTATTTTGAAGATATTGAGAGAAAAGAGAAAGGGATATGAATGTGTATGAGAGTGTCTTATAATAGTTTTTATATTATTTGAAAAGCGGTTACTTATTTTGCATATTAAAAGTGCACATTAATATAAGGACGGTTACTTTTCATTTAAAAAATGTTACATACGTTTTGCTATAGCAATAATTCATGTTGACTAAATAATGAATATACATTTTGAACAATATTGACCCAATTGTTAGACTTCTTTTTTAGAAATGTTTTAGGCTGAATTTTTTAAGACTTCCAGTTATAGAAATGGTCTAAATACTTTATAAAGTAGTATATATATATATATATATATATATATATATATATATATATATATATATATATATATATATATATATATATATATATATATACACACAATATATATATATATATATATATATATATATATATATATATATATATATATATATATATATATATATATATATATATATATATATATATATATATATATATATATATATATATATATATATATATATATATATATATATATATATATATATATATATATATATATATATATATAATATTTATATATATATGGGGCTAAGTTTGACATAAGAAAATAAGATGCGTCATGTCATATCCTAGGTGTCATTTTGAATGCATCCTATTGGCTACATGTTTTGCCATAAATTTGGAAACAAAATTTGGATCCTCCATAAATTTGGAAACAAAATTTGGATCCTCCGCCTCATATATTTTCTTAAAACCATATTATACGTATCTTTGTTCCATTTAAAAAACTCACGTAATACAATTTTATGCCTCTTTTTTGTTGAAACCCCTAAGGATTGTTATCCTTAGAAACGATCCATCTTCATCACATTCACAATTTTCTTTTTTGTTCTTAATTTTAGATATCATGCAATTTTTTTATCCCTTATCTATTGTTTATCTTGCTTATCTCTTATTTACATGTTGTTCATTATATATGAGCAGCAAGTAAGAAAAAAACCATAAGATTACTGTAGTTACCAAGGAATTACCAGACGTAACCGGTCAAAGATCATTCTCTTGAGCTAAACCCTAATACCATTTGATGTCATCTTTGCAGGTAGCTATCCTTCATACGTATACATGTTCTACACATAGGTAGAACCCTAAAATCATTCATTCGGTTTATTGCTTCTTTTTCTCTAAACCCTAATTTAATTTATTTATCCATTAGCTGTTTTGATTTTTATATAATTCATGTATCCTTCAGGGGTGTTTGATCCAAGGGAGTATGCGCTATATCAGTCTTTTGTTATGAGTTTTCAGCATTTACATTAGACAAACTCGATCTCCAATTACGCCTAACTATGTGTTAATATGCTAATAAATGATATTGAGCAGCCAGCTCTATTAGTAAGTAGAGAAAATTCAGTTGCAACACTTTTTAGGTTTTTAGCCAAGGCGAATTAAATCATAATTGGTGCATCGAGTAATGAATCCTTTTTCTAATGATATCATGTTAGTTTGCAGTTTCTGTTGACATATTTTAATATACATTTAGATAGTTCTCTAGGAAAATTTGAATACATGGCTGCTTTAAATCCAAATAGCTTCACAATCAGAAATCACAATTACCAGACCAAGGTTTGTTAGAATGAAGGTTTGGAACTAAACTAGAAAGTAATACGTGCACATAAGTTAACATTCAGGCATGCCTTTACAAAGATCCGTGACGGTGATGTTCTTTTAGCTTGTGCATCTTGCTTTCTTTAAGAATTTGAATGTCATGTCATCTTTTGAGGAATCCTGTTTGATTTTTGACACTCTTTGTTTCAGTTCACCAATTATGAGGCTTCACATGAGTTTCCCCTGATGCGTCTGATAAACAGAGATGCACACCCTAAACCGACACAATTATCAAAGTTATTAAGAAAAATATGATCAGGAAACTTCAATATTGTATAGGTTCTCTGTTTAATTTTGGTCTATATCGTAAAGGTTCTCTGTAAGTGATACCTATTTCATCTAATCATCTACTTTTCTTCAGCTCTGACACAAAACGCTAGGGAGCTTGAGAAAGAGCTTGGGAGGATAACTAAAGAGAAGAATGAAGTAGTTCGTGGATCCATGATGCTATATATTTTCTTGCAGACTCACAATGAAACAGGAAAAACATCTTGACGTTTGCTACTATAAAGGTGAAGTCTATCCCGCACTACGAGTTTTATTTCATTGCAATAAATTTTTCTCTACTAGACATGCGTTCAGGAACTTGGTTATGATGTTTTTCCATGTGTTGTTGAAGAGAGGAGGTCACACCCTTCACGTGGAAACAATGGAGGAGATCAAACAGGTCCAGAGTACAAACCTAAAGAGTGATGTTTGTGAGGTGGCATGAAACCCCTTTCAGAAAAATTACATGTGAAGCGACAATCTCTTTACTTTAGAGGTCACACAGGCCCATAGTACAAACCTAAAGAGTTTTAAGCATTTATTTTCATTATTGTTGGTTTTTGTAGCTCAAGAATTTAATCAGGTGTATGCTTTGTTTACTTGAGGGAGGACATCACACAGGTCCAAAATACAAACCAAAAGAGTGTTTAAGCATGTTTATGAGGTGGCTTGAATCCCTCTCAGAAAGAAGTACATGTGAAGCGACAATCTCTATACATTAGAGGTCACACAAGTCTAAAGTACCAACCTAAAGAGTGTTTCAGCATGCTATTTCTTTTGTAATTGTTAGTAACTTTGTTTATTATTTGTTTTTGTAGGTCTAGACTTTAATCAGCTGTATACATTTTAATACTCTTGGAATCTATTTAGAGTATTTCTGAATGAATTTTGGTTGATTTGACACCTTATCAGTTTTTTGAAATTACTTTGATATGTTTTGACACCTTATCAGTTTTTTGAAGCAGCAAAACGTCATAAATACAGCACCTGCAGCAGCAGCTACACTTGCGTATCCTGCCACCAATGCAGCAGCATTCTGGGAAAGCTCTAGATAAGATGAGTCCATGATCTCCAAATGAACCGATGCACGATTCTCAACCTCAGTTGGTTGTAGAAGGTGGTGGACCTGGCCATCATTATGGGAAGTTACAAGGCGGACCCTCAAGAGAATCAAACAGATGCCCACAAGGTGTAAATCCTTCTGTTGATGATACAATCACCACCTAAATCGTGGAAGTGGGCCATACCCTCCCTCACAAGCATATGGTCGGGGTACTGTGGGTAATAGTAGTTATGCAGGTGGCCCGCCAAACTATTCTCAAGGCTCATACAGTGGGTCTGGCGAACCTGGTGGTGGCGGTGGCAATGCACGTGGTCAGCAATATAACAACTAGCAGTAGTAAAAAGGTTCATAAATTTGGGTGGTCAGTCGGGTATAGGTTCTTTTGATCTTGCATTACTGCTTAGTATAGTACTGCTGAATCTTAACAGTAGCATTGCATGCGTCAAACCAATCAAATTGTTGTTCTGATAAATATCACACTATAATACAAGTTCAATTAGGATGGAGGTAATTTGCTTCGCTACATCTGGTTAGCTGAAACGATCAATAACTCGCTTGTGGACGTACAGGAAGCTCAAATGTGTCCCATGTCTTTGTTCCAGTACAGTTACAACAATTGATTAACATCAAAAATACTAACCTAAGTTAAATAGACGTTACAATCTTTAACGAAGATGTGATTTTGTGCAGCTCTAGCTTGCTTGTAGCTGTAGATATAATCTACAAGGGTATTACTAACATTTATGAAGATTTGAAGTCATTGCTCGAGATTTTTAAACCAATCTCCAATTTACCATCAGAACTAGCAGGACATGGTCACATGCTTGTTGTATTAAATGATAAAATGAAAGCTACTGTCCAGCTGATAGAGAAGAAACTGAAGAGCATCATACGTTACGTCGACCATTACAAATGTGAAAGCATAAGTCAGTTCCTATTAAGCTAAAATCAATACTCTTTGTGTAATTATGTAATACGGAGTATCACAAGTTATCCCTAAAACTGAGTGGCTGAAAATAACTATTTGTTGCTTATATTCGGCAGGTTTGTAAGTAGATTATGATCCTGATTATCAACAAGCTGACGATAGGCAGTTATAGAAACTCGTGAAACGTGAAGCTTAAGGGGATGCACGTGAACTGAGGAAAGATAATTTGTACTTCTTAGCTGAGGAAAAGGCACAAGATAAGGAACGCCTATATGTAAAAAAAGCTGAGGAGCATGGGAGAGCTTGAGAGTTTCTTCAATAACAAGAGCATGCATTCAAGCTGGCATGATCCGCAAAAGGAGGAGATCACATGTCTTCTTTTGTGTTCATGGCTTCTCACCTGATATACAAATACCTGAATCAGGTAAGAAATGTTTTCGAAGATGTTAAGATAGGTGGGGTAGATAAATTTGTTTCACTGTACCCA
Organism: Glebionis coronaria; assembly: GCA_025667525.1. Classification (NCBI taxonomy): domain Eukaryota; kingdom Viridiplantae; phylum Streptophyta; class Magnoliopsida; order Asterales; family Asteraceae; genus Glebionis; species Glebionis coronaria. The sequence continues at coordinate 211,989,386 of CM046876.1, read as the reverse complement.
AAGATTAGTGAGTAAATTTTTTTTTCTAAACACTTCAAATGAAATTTGTTAGAGCCGTTGTTGTAACTGCCTTCTCTTTAAGGATCTCTACTCAATAAACCGTGTAGTAGGGCTTGAGGAGTAATGGTCTCACTCGCAATGGTTTTAAAGGATGACTTAGGTCTTGTAAATTAGATGTGTTGGATGTACTATTAAGAAGATGAGTATAGAGGCTTATTCGATTATTAACAAAGCAATTCAGTTGGGAATATTACATTTCATAGGAACACCAGAGCTAGAAGACAGAAACCTATAGATATTCACCATAGATGGTATACACCTGATCCTACTCCTACTACTACTGTTTGATGCCATCGCTGGTTGGCTTCTATGTTATTGTTGATTATGTAATTGCACACATTTTTAAGTGTAATTCATACTCAATGTTCTGTTACATCTTGTCTTTTTTTATATATAAAAAACTACGATTAGACTAATGGTTAGTTGGTTACTGCTAATCTTAAAACATTATCCCTATGTGAGCTTCATATTGGTGTGTTCATAGTTAATAGTTTAGTGGATGGTATTCTTCTATTAGAGAGTCATCTAAGTGGGTATTTCCAGCATTATGTGCCTATGCTCAAATTATATATTTTATGTATTTATGACTTTTTTTGGTAAAGGACAATAGGAATGTAATGAACCCCGTCCAGATTATAGGAGTTAAGTTGAACTTTACAACCCAATGAAGATTCTAGGAATTTAAGCTACAATGTTTTGATTTAACTCAAAAATATGGAAGATTGCTCATGAAATTACAAAGTTTACAATTAAAACGGGGTGAAAAAGGGAAATATTCTGATATATAAATAGACTTTTATACGTTAGAATAATAGTTACGCTTGTGATTTTACCGTCGTTAAACAATAGTATTGGGGTGACTCGGGTTCTCGAGACCCCGCCGGGTTTCGATTTTTCGTTTTTTTTAAAAAATATGAAATTTAACGTATTTGCGATGAAAATTTTATTTTTACATATTATATTGGTTTATAAACAATTTATATCTTTAAATATATGAATGTTTTTGTGGTTTTTATATATATTTTTTTTTAATTTATTAAAAATATAAATTTTTTTTTATAAAATCGGGATAATCCGGATTGACCCGGGTCAACCCAGGTTGACCCGGACCCGATCACTCGACCGGGCCAATTTGGAAACCGAGTATTAATAAGTTGCTAAACAGTAAAGGATAGAATATGGCATTAATGTGATAAAACACCAATTATAACAAAGGAAAAAGGTACTACATCCGTCCTAAATTTATAGTCTACATTTCCTTAAATAATTTTTGAAATTGTGTATAATGCAGTTCGTTTTTCTCAGTTCTTGCTAATTGAAAGTCCAACCAATATCGGGTTTTTAACTGTTTTTGGTTGTAAATCTTTTTTGGATATTCTATTTGCTAATTCAACAAAGCCTTGCAAAACTGAAAAATATTACCTACTTATATGTAAAACATAGTGCAATTACCAAATTTTTATTCAAGTAAAATACAAAATGCAAATTTTAAAACTAAAAGGGCTGAAAATGTAAATTCTAGGAAAGTAAAATGCTTAAAATGAAAATTCTAACAAGTATAGGGACTGGAAATGCAAATCAGTAAACTAAAAGGATCAAAAATGTAAAACTAGTAACAAACTAACCAAATTGTAACCAAATACCAAACTTGCTAACTGATTTTAAACAAACTTAAAACTGAAAGGACTAATGTGTGAAAACCCTAAAAAATGGAAGTTTAGCCATGTTTATAAACTGTTTGAAACAAGAAGGACTAGAATGCAATTTTACAAACTAGTTAAGCCAAAAACGGGTTATGAAGACAAATAAGCTCGTTTGAGCTTATTTCTGGACCAAAATTGTTCAAACTAGTTGCAAAACACTTCTAATTCAAAATAAGCTAGACCTGTAAGAGGATTTTGACTGAAAGTGCAAAATAAGCAAATAAGCACTCTACAATAAGCCCAAAATAAGCTCTAGAACAATCTGAATAAGCACAACTTGATTTTTGTGCCTAAACTGTTTAAAGAACTCAAATGATGAACGGGAAATCAAGTTAGAACAAATTTCATCAAGTAATAAGCTGGAAATTTGAATTAAGCTAAAATTGGCTTATCGTTGACCAAGCGTTGACCACAAATTTTGACAAAAAGCTGAATCTTTCAAATATCATGTAATATCATATTCTAAGTGGTTTTATGAAAGAAAATGGCTTAGTTAATGAATAGAATCAAGAGATTTCCAAAACCAGTTTCAAGTTACAGAAACATTGCTTATCTCATGCATTTAGAATTTTGCTTATTTCTCAATGCTTAATGAAGACTGTATAGAATGCTTTTGGAATCTGAAATTTCATATATTGAACTACAAATCAGAACATGTTTGGTGAAATTTCATCAAGAATCCAACAAATGCAAGGCAAATGAAATTGGCAACTTTTTTAGAGCAAAACTGAAGGAAATGAGACCCAAACCTTTTAATGGCTAATTGCCTGTTTGACCTACAAGTTGACTTGAAATAGACTTAAAACACTTAGTAATGATCTATCAACTAGAAATGAGCATTAACTTGCCAAAATCCAATGCTTGAAAATCAATAACCAACTAATGCCAAACACCCATTATCTGATCTTTTGACAACTTTTGTAAAGACTTTTTAAGTTCTAGTTTAAACTGTATGAAATCCTTTATCAAACCAAACTAAGTGTTCAAAATGAAATGCATAAAAGATGTTTGCAAGTATTTATCACTACTAAGACTCAAGTAAGGCAAGGATGCTAAAAATTACTGAAATAAAGCTATCACTAGATCAACTATCAAATCAATGAGCAAATAAGCAAAGCTAGGCTACAAACAAGTACACAATCAATCAACAACTAAGCTAAGCAACTTTGATCATACAATCAATAAGATTTACACTAGGAAATTTAGCATGCAGTTGACATATTGAGTGGAACCAAAATCAGAAACTTTTTAAACCTTTTGTAGTAACCATTGGGAAGAAGAGACAACACAATGATCAAATAGAAGCAGGATATGAACAGTAGGGTAAAGATAAGAATTGGCGGGAAATGGAGAATTCAAATTTTATTCATGGAAATTGGTTACAAAGTTGTTGAAATGATGCTAACTAACTAACTAACTCAAGAGTGTGTCAAACTCTTGAGTAGTTAAGCTAAAAAGGAAGAAAGATGAAAGGAATTGAAAAGTGTTTTTACAAATTTAACTACTTGTTACAAATGAGGACCTAGCAAGCTCTTTATAGGCTTGAAGAAGGAGTTTGTTGAGGATGATGACGTGTTGAGACCAATCCCAGGTCTCTACGTGGCATGATTCTGCAAACTTGATCTTCAAAGTATGAACACGAATTGGGGCTTTCTTCTTGAGTTGATTTCTTGTTAATTGGTGATGACCAATGTGTTCGTCTCTCCAAAATAAGCACTTTTGATGTTTACAACTTTTCATGAAATTTAGTCTAGCTCAAAAACGATCCTGGGAATTTTTTTGGTTGCTTGAAGAAGACACGTGTCATTGCCTGAATGGTTGAAACAAAGTCACGCGGATTGAACTGTTAAGATACGTTATTAAATGCAAAGGCGGCTAGTGGGAAATTAATGCATATAGTTGGCAATCCGTGTGCCCCTCTCTCTCTCTTCTTATTGGCCCAAACATGTTCACATGGATTAAACTTGTAAAACTTTCCAACATTGGCAGTTTCAACCCTTGAACTTTGGCAAATTATACTTTAAGGCTTGTAACTTCATTTCTTTGACACTTTTAGTCCTCTAAACTTCATTCTTGAGCAGAATTGGTCCTTTGACTTTGTTGACTTGATAGTTGACCAAATTTGACTATGATCTTGACTTTTTACAATATTTACACTTTAGTCCTTCAACTTTGGCAATTTGTCAAGATAGGTCCTTGTACTTCAAAGTCTTGTCACTTTTGATCCTTCTTTGTCTTTTTCATCAATTTAAGCTTGATAATTCCTTGTTTGCTTGAAAATGTATCCTTTTACCTACACAAGTGAACACAAACACAAACATACCACATAACACTGTTTTTGCAAGATAAATTGGTATTTTGTTTCATGTTTTAGGGTTATTTGTTGATAAATGGATATGAGTTTTAGCTCATATCAAATACCCTACACTTGAACATTGTCATGTCCTCATGCAATTATATATTTTAAAGCTCAAATTTACATTCTCCTCATAATTAACCCGCCTTGGCCATATGGGATGCATCTATACTACTCTAAACTACATGATGCATGATTTTGACTTTTAATAATGCAATGAAAAAAATACAATTCTATCTATATCTTTTTGATTTTTTTTTCTTGAAATGGTTTTGATGGAAATAACTCATAAAGAATTCAATGGCTTAGATTAGGGCTTGGGTACCATGGACATTTATCACCCTCAAGTTTCACTTTCCCCATACCAAGCTTAAAAATGGGATCATTGCATTCACAAGTAAAAAGTGCATCAACTTATTCATGATAATTAAATGTGGAACCGGTTATTATTTGAGCAAATTGCTTGTGGGCAAATTTGTCATTTATTCAAATGTGAAATATAAGAAGTGTAAAATCCAAAATAAGGAAGCACGGTTTTAATTCTAAGTAATCCTCTCATCCATTACTTGAAAAACCGCTCACACTTAATACAAGTCCGTTTCAAGAATAATAAGTCATTCGCCTTATGTGTAAAATCCTCATGTCATGCTTTCATAAGTTTCTACACACTCGCTAAGGAAAGAAAAATAAAACTCACGCAATAATTTACATCCGCCATCTTTTTGAGACTTTGGATCTTCAACCCCGCAACCCGTCAAGGTAATATTGATTGGAGCAATCTATTGAATCCCCGCAACCCGTTAAGGTAATATTGGAACTCAATAGTCACTATAATTAACACCACACTGCCCCTCTTGGGAGTCTTGTATAATTATTATTTTTTTTCTTTTCTTTTTCCTTTTTTTTTCTAGCCACTCATTTTTTTTGTAAGCCGCTCTTATTTTTCTTTATTCCTTACAAAGAAAGTAGAAAAGAATAAAAGGAAAAAAACCCGCTAAATATTGAGCATGACATAAGTCTTGTACACATAAAACGTTTTAACTTAGAATCTTAAAACGTACTCATACCAACCATAAATGATAAGACAAAAATGCATAAGAGATTACAAACCAATTAAAACCGTTCTTGATTATTTATTAAAAATTATATACATGCGAAGAAATTAGAGGTAAAGGAGAGAAGGGTTTAGCCACAAGTAATTATCATGAAGTTTATCTAGCTCTTTTATACTTGCTTCAACTCTATCATTTCCCATTCTCCACAAATTTAAAATCTCAAATAATGAAATTGGTGGATGCTTAGCCTAATAGACCAATGAAGGACTACATGGTTAAGGATACTAGCTAGAGAGTGCTTAGATAAGCAAACTCGGGTTGAGTCAAAATATCCATGGCGGGCCTAATATGTCAAAGAAATCTAAATTTGTTAAAACCATGTTTTATTATATTTTTTTTTCTTTTTATATATTTTTGATGAAAAATAAGAGAAGAAATATATATACAATGCAAATGTGCTATGCAAAATGATTAATGCAAAAATTATGAATGCATATTTTTGGTGGCCAAAGTAGATCAAAATTTTGAAAAATGTTTGAAAAATCAATTTTCCATGTTATCATGCAAGACAATGACAAGTTCTAGGTAAGGTCACTTTGATAGAAGACCCCCCTACACTTAAGCTAAACATTGTCCTCAATGTTTAAGAGCATGGAAGTATAAAAACTTCCCCTACACTTATGACAATGAATAGACTTTGCTTAACCCAAGTTAAGGAAAGGACAACTATTAGTGAAATCATGTTTAAGCACAAGGTATCAATGAAAAATCACTATAGTAACGAAGTGAACCGGATACAAGGGCCTCCTCCATAAGCTCCAAAGCATGAGATGAGTGAGCAACCCTACAAACAATCATAAAGACAAAAGAAGGTCTCCCCTACACTTATCTCCAAGTCTATACCTTTATTTCTAACCTACAACACTCTAAACCTAGTTATACGATGCTTGAGTTAATGAGTCTCTAGCTCGACTCGTCCCACACTTAAAAGTGTCTAAAACCTATCATGGAGAAGAAAACATTTTGCCCCTTTTTAAGAAAAGTCTCCATGATGAGGTAAAACAAGTGTTCATTTATCAAAACTCCATAACTATCTCCCAGGATCAAATACATAATTACCATCCCACTTATAACACATTTCAACAACTAGCTTCCCAAGCAATGGTGAAAAGAATGAGGTGTAGTTCTCCAAAATGGGTTTCCATATGTTCTTTCCAAGGTGATAGTGTAAAACTCTCAAATCTTTCACAAGGTTTCCTTTTGTTGCATCAGACGGATACTGAGATGGTTTAGCAAGCTCTATGCCAGGATCAAAAATCCGTTCCTTGATGGGAAAACAACAAGTGTTGGTTGCCTTAGAAAATTCTCCTTTGTAAATCACATTGTGAGAGAAAGGTTGTGAAAGCATGGGTAACAACAAGCTCTTGGAAGGAATCACCATGACTTGTTTTCCTTTATCACTTTGAAAGGTTGAGATGGGCGAGGAAAAAGGTGAAGGATCTTCATTCAATAGGGATTCTAAATAGAGTATGTCCCCCTCCTCATCAAGGTAACCAAGAGTATACTCAAAAGATATATCCACCTCTAAAAACTCATCACTCTCATCCATTATAGAATCCTCTTCATCACCATAAACATCATAGATAGGTCTATCAAAGATTGGTGATCCCTCAAAACCAAAGGAAGTATGATCATCAACAAATGGAGAGTCACAAGTAGAAAGCTCATCATCATTATAGTCATCATATGTTGGTGAATCACAAAGAAAAAATTCTCCATCACTAAAGTCCTCATGAAGATGATTATCATTGTGGAAAAGTGGGGTGTCATATAGGATTTCACTAAAGTTTAGCTCTTGAGGTTCATGAAAATCCAAGGAGGAAGTAATGGAAGCAATGGTCTCAATATGAGGGAAATCATAGTCTCCATATGAGCAAGCTTCATAAAAGTACTCATCACAAACTTCATCAAGAAGATCATCTTGTGTTTCCTCCTCATGCACAACATCAATATGTTTTACCGCTTCGGGCTCATTAGACTTTTTAGACAACTTCCCCATGTTAAACACAACTCTCTCATCTCCTACCCGCATTGTAAGTTCTCCTTCCGCCACATCGATTAAAGTACGACCCGGCCTCAAAAATGGCCTACCAACAATCAAAGGCACTCTAGGATCCATATCATAATCAACCACCACAAAATCCACGGGAAATGTAAATCTATCAACCCCAACAAAAACATCCTCCGCAATTCCCACCGGATAAGCTATAGTACGGTTGGCCAACTCAAGAGTCATCTTAGTAGGAGTGAGCTCGGGAAGTGAAAGTCTCTTCCAAACCGATAATGGCATAAGATTTATGCTTGCTCCTAAATCCGCTAAAGCCATACAATTTTCCACCCCCGGGAAATTGCAAGGAATCAAAAACCTCCCCGGATATCCAAGCTTAATAGGCAACTTCTTAAGCAAAACCGCGGAGCAATTTTCATTCAATGAAGCATTAGGCAAATCCACCAATCTTTCCTTGTTAGAAAGCAAGTCTTTAATCATCTTAGCAAACTTAGGCATATTGGCTAAGGCTTCCGCAAAGGAGATATTGATGTTAAGTTGCTTGAACATCCCCAAAAAGTTAGAAACTTGGATATCATCCTTGTTCTTAAGCTTTTCTTTTCTCAATCTTGAGGGATAAGGAAGACTTGGTTTTGGTTGTGGTTGAGTGGGTGATGAAGGATTTTCCTTATTGAGTGCTTCATGAGTAGGCTTTGAAATTGGAGAAATGGGAGCATTTTGAGGTGGTGAAGTAGAGGTAGAGGGTTTGTCACAAGTAGGAGCACAAGTGGGTTGAACAATAGTAGGTTTAGGAGGTGAAGGATCCTTTGTTGTTGTTACACTCCTTGTTGTAATGGCATTGACATTGGCCCTTGGATTTGTTTGTGTGTTGGAAGGTAAAGCCCCTTGTGGTCTTTGATTTAATGCCATTAAAACCCTATTGGTTTGTTCCTCCGCTATACGTTTCATTTGGTCATTCATTTTCTTCTCAATAGCTTGGAACTTCCTTTCATTCTCTTGATTCATTTTGTGCAAGAAATCCATTGTGTTATAATCTTGTGGCACATAACCTTGAAAACCTTGAGGTTGGAAAGGTAAAGGTTGGGCATTAAATCCTTGATTTGGTGGATAAAAGGTATTTGCTTGAGGTTGAAATTGATTGAGTGCCTTGTAGTTATTTCCTTGATAAGGTGGTCTTTGCCCTTGATTCCTTGGTAAAATTTGAGGTGGATTTTGTTGAATTTGGGTGGGTGGTTGGGGTGGGAAGCCGGGTGGAGTAAGGTAGTTTTGGGACTTGTAAGAAAGGTTATTTGGATTGATATTTGTCTTGAAGTGTTCACGATGTTCTTCTTGGTAAGCATAACATTCCCCTTGATAACCATTCACCTTATCACATTGTTCATAAGAATGGGGACCTCCACAAGTAACACAAGATAGGGCAATGGCATTCACATTATTTGAAGAATTGTTCAAGGACATGTTCTTAAAAGCTTAAAGCATTTCTTGTTGTCCTTGTTTGACTTGTTGAAGGATCTCTTGTTGAAATTTGAGGAGTTGGTTGTCACAAGGGGTTTGAGAATTGTTTTGGAGAACATGAACTCTTTCTTCAAATTGATTGTTTGTTTGAACCATTGCTTTAGTCTCAATGATGTCCAAGGCCTCTTGCATGGATTTAAGAAGAATATTTCCTCCCGCGGAAGCATTGAGTGAATCTTGGTGGTGAGATTTAAGGCCATTATAGAAGATATTGATTTGGTGAACATCATCCAATCCATGATTAGGGCATCGCCTCAATAACTCACTATACTCTTCCCAAGCATCACTAAAGGATTGACTAGGTTTTTGTTGAAAGCCTATAATTAAGGTCCTCAAGGCCATGGTCTTATGTGGAGGAAAGAACTTGTTCAAAAACTTAGTGGTGAAACCATCCCATGTGGTGATACTATCGGGTGGTTGGGTGTCTAACCAATGCTTAGCGGGTCCCTCTAGTGAAAATGACACTAACATCATCCTAATAACCTCATGTGGAACTCAATTATGCTTAATGGTATTGCAAAGAGAAAGGAATATCTTAAGGTGATCATGAGGATCCTCATTCTTGTTACCATAGAAAGGTGATTGTGAAACCATAGTAATCATAGATGTGTGTAGCTCAAATGTGTTTGCGGGAAAGTCGGGAATCTTAATAGCACTAGCATATCCATGAATATTGGTTTGCATACGTTCCAACAAAGAGTGATTATCAATAGCCATGGCTTCTTGTGGTGGAGGAGTCAAAGCACGATTCTCGTGATCGGCTTGGTTGACGGTGGTGGTCTTACTCTTTCTCTTTTTCTTCCTTTTCGGAGGAAGAGGTTGTACACCAATCGGTATTTGTGCACGCCCGCGAGTGAGCATGCAACTCAATACGAGGAATGAGAGAGAAGCTCTCGTGTGACTTTGAAGAGAAATGGATTATCCTCTTCGAGTTTCAATATTAAATATCCACAAGAAAATAACAATATACGTATGTACTACTTGGGTGCAAGACCCCCAATGAAGCCTTCCTTCTTAGAATACTTACAAGTGAACGAGGGTTAGGTGGCGCGAAGCACTTAAGTACCTATTGACCCTTAGATGGCATTTTATAGCACATCGCCTTTCTATTCACTTCAATGTTCGTATTCTTCGAATTGTTGCTTATTGAGAGTATTTATCTATTCTTGCTTTATTTTGTTTGATCGATACACGTGTCAAGGAGCGGAACGCCCCTCAACACGGTGTATTGCCTTGGAAATACTTATGGAGAATATGTAGATTGGTTGTTCTTATACGTATACGTATTTACTTATAATAATATATGGAAAATATTTTTGTATTTATGAGTTTTTTAAGAGAAAATACTATATGTACATAAAAACCGAGAGAATCCAATAATATATATTTTTGGATGCAATCTCTTAGGAAAAAGATTGCTTTTTGGATTTTTTAATTTTTTTGGTCAATTCTTTAGGAAAAGAATTGTTTTGTTAATTTTTTAGTTTTTATATATTTTTATATTTTTGATTTTTTATTTGTTTTTGATTTATGATACGTAAAAATAACGTTCACAAGGTGAACGGATCCCAAAAGCCAATGAAAACCGTCAATCGATAGTCTCTCGTAAAGTCAAAGAACCGGCAGCGGCGTCATTTGAAATTGTGTATAATGCAGTTCGTTTTTCTCAGTTCTTGCTAATTGAAAGTCCAACCAATATCGGCTTTTTAACTGTTTTTTGTTGTAAATCTTGTTTGGATATTCTATTTGCTAATTCAACAAAGCCTTGCAAAACTGAAAAATATTACCTACTTATATGTAAAACATAGTGCAATTACCAAATTTTTATTCAAGTAAAATACAAAATGCAAATTTTAAAACTAAAAGGGCTGAAAATGTAAATTCTAGGAAATTAAAATGCTTAAAATGAAAATTCTAACAAGTATAGGGACTGGAAATGCAAATCAGTAAACAAAAAGGATCAAAAATGTAAAACTAGTAACAAACTAACCAAATTGTAACCAAATACTAAACTTGCTAACTGATTTTAAACAAACTTAAAACTGAAAGGACTAATGTGTGAAAACCTTAAAAAAATGGAAGTTTAGCCATGTTTATAAACTGTTTGAAACAAGAAGGACTAGAATGCAATTTTACAAACTAGTTAAGCCAAAAACGGGTTATGAAGACAAATAAGCTCGTTTGAGCTTATTTCTGGACCAAAACTGTTCAAACCAGTTGCAAAACACTTCTAATTCAAAATAAGCTAGACCTGTAAGAGGATTTTGACTGAAAGTGCAAAATAAGCAAATAAGCACTCTACAATAAGCCCAAAATAAGCTCTAGAACAATCTGAATAAGCACAACTTGATTTTTGTGCCTAAACTGTTTAAAGAACTCAAATGATGAACGGGAAATCAAGTTAGAACAAATTTCATCAAGTAATAAGCTGGAAATTTGAATTAAGCTAAAATTGGCTTATCGTTGACCAAGCGTTGACCACAAATTTTGACAAAAAGCTGAATCTTTCAAATATCATGTAATATCATATTCTAAGTGGTTTTATGAAAGAAAATGGCTTAGTTAATGAATAGAATCAAGAGATCTCCAAAACCAGTTTCAAGTTACAGAAACATTGCTTATCTCATGCATTTAGAATTTTGCTTATTTCTCAATGCTTAATGAAGACTGTATAGAATGCTTTTGGAATCTAAAATTTCATATATTGAACTACAAATCAGAACATGTTTGGTGAAATTTCATCAAGAATCCAACAAATGCAAGGCAAATGAAATTGGCAACTTTTTTAGAGCAAAACTGAAGGAAATGAGACCCAAACCTTTTAATGGCCAATTGCCTGTTTGACCTACAAGTTGACTTGAAATAGACTTAAAACACTTAGTAATGATCTATCAACTAGAAATGAGCATTAACTTGCCAAAATCCAATGCTTGAAAATCAATAACCAACTAATGCCAAACACCCATTATCTGATCTTTTGACAACTTTTGTAAAGACTTTTTAAGTTCTAGTTTAAACTGTATGAAATCCTTTATCAAACCAAACTAAGTGTTCAAAATGAAATGCATAAAAGCTGTTTGCAAGTATTTATCACTACTAAGACTCAAGTAAGGCAAGGATGCTAAAAATTACTGAAATAAAGCTATCACTAGATCAACTATCAAATCAATGAGCAAATAAGCAAAGCTAGGCTACAAACAAGTACACAATCAATCAACAACTAAGCTAAGCAACTTTGATCATACAATCAACAAGATTTACACTAGGAAATTTAGCATGCAGTTGACATATTGAGTGGAACCAAAATCAGAAACTTTTTAAACCTTTTGTAGTAACCATTGGGAAGAAGAGGAGTGTTGAACTCTCTTATCCTAGTGATAACCACCACCTTATCACTAGATCAACCAATCAACTATCATCAACAGCTACAAATCAACTAGAAATGATCATCTTGGCATGAAATCTTCAAAAAGGCTAAGGCTTGAACTGAAACTACTCAAACAGCTACAAATCTTCTTCAAAGTCAGTTATGATCATTCAATGATCATAACAAACTCAATGCAGCAACACAATGATCAAATAGAAGCAGGATATGAACAGTAGGGTAAAGATAAGAATTGGCGGGAAATGGAGAATTCAAATTTTATTCATGGAAATTGGTTACAAAGTTGTTGAAATGATGCTAACTAACTAACTAACTCAAGAGTCTGTCAAACTCTTGAGTAGTTAAGCTAAAAAGGAAGAAAGATGAAAGGATATGAAAAGTGTGTGTTTTTACAAATTTAACTACTTGTTACAAATGAGGTCCTAGCAAGCTATTTATAGGCTTGAAGAAGGAGTTTGTTGGGGATGATGACGTGTTGAGACCAATCCCAGGTCTCCACGTGGCATGATTCTGCAAACTTGATCTTCAAAGTATGAACACGAATTGGGGCTTTCTTCTTGAGTTAATTTCTTGTTAATTGGTGATGACCAATGTGTTCGTCTCTCCAAAATAAGCACTTTTGATGTTTACAACTTTTCATGAAATTTAGTCTAGCTCAAAAACGATCCTGGGAATTTTTTTGGTTGCTTGAAGAAGACACGTGTCATTGCCTGAATGGTTGAAACAAAGTCACACGGATTGAACTGTTAAGATACGTTATTAAATGCAAAGGCGGCTAGTGGGAAATTAATGCATATAGTTGGCAATCCGTGTGCCCCTCTCTCTCTCTTCTTATTGGCCCAAACATGTTCACATGGATTAAACTTGTAAAACTTTCCAACATTGGCAGTTTCAACCCTTGAACTTTGGCAAATTATACTTTAAGGCTTGTAACTTCATTTCTTTGACACTTTTAGTCCTCTAAACTTCATTCTTGAGCAGAATTGGTCCTTTGACTTTGTTGACTTGATAGTTGACCAAATTTGACTATGATCTTAACTTTTTACAATATTTACACTTTAGTCCTTCAACTTTGGCAATTTGTCAAGATAGGTCCTTGTACTTCAAAGTCTTGTCACTTTTGATCCTTCTTTGTCTTTTTCATCAATTTAAGCTTGATAATTCCTTGTTTGATTGAAAATGTATCCTTTTACCTACACAAGTGAACACAAACACAAACATACCACATAACACTGTTTTTGCAAGATAAATTGGTATTTTGTTTCATGTTTTAGGGTTATTTGTTGATAAATGGATATGAGTTTTAGCTCATATCAAATACCCTACACTTGAACATTGTCATGTCCTCATGCAATTATATATTTTAAAGCTCAAATTTACATTCTCCTCATAATTAACCCGCCTTGGCCATATGGGATGCATCTATACTACTCTAAACTACATGATGCATGATTTTGACTTTTAATAATGCAATGAAAAAAAATACAATTCTATCTATATCTTTTTGATTTTTTTTTCTTGAAATGGTTTTGATGGAAATAACTCATAAAGAATTCAATGGCTTAGATTAGGGCTTGGGTACCATGGACATTTATCACCCTCAGGTTTCACTTTCCCCATACCAAGCTTAAAAATGGGATCATTGCATTCACAAGTAAAAAGTGCATCAACTTATTCATGATAATTAAATGTGGAACCGATTATTATTTGAGCAAATTGCTTGTGGGCAAATTTGTCATTTATTCAAATGTGAAATATAAGAAGTGTAAAATCCAAAATAAGGAAGCACGGTTTTAATTCTAAGTAATCCTCTCATCCATTACTTGAAAAACCGCTCACACTTAATACAAGTCCGTTTCAAGAATAATAAGTCATTCGCCTTATGTGTAAAATCCTCATGTCATGCTTTCATAAGTTGCTACACACTCGCTAAGGAAAGAAAAATAAAACTCACGCAATAATTTACATCCGCCATCTTTTTGAGACTTTGGATCTTCAACCCCGCAACCCGTCAAGGTAATATTGGATTGGAGCAATCTATTGAATCCCCGCAACCCGTCAAGGTAATATTGGAACTCAATAGTCACTATAATTAACACCACACTGCCCCTCTTGGGAGTCTTGTATAATTATTATTTTTTTTCTTTTCTTTTTCCTTTTTTTTTTCTAGCCACTCATTTTTTTTGTAAGCCGCTCTTATTTTTCTTTATTCCTTACAAAGAAAGTAGAAAAGAATAAAAGGAAAAAAACCCGCTAAATATTGAGCATGACATAAGTCTTGTACACATAAAACGTTTTAACTTAGAATCTTAAAACGTACTCATACCAACCATAAATGATAAGACAAAAATGCATAAGAGATTACAAACCAATTAAAACCGTTCTTGATTATTTATTAAAAATTATATACATGCGAAGAAATTAGAGGTAAAGGAGAGAAGGGTTTAGCCACAAGTAATTATCATGAAGTTTATCTAGCTCTTTTATACTTGCTTCAACTCTATCATTTCCCATTCTCCACAAATTTAAAATCTCATATAATGAAATTGGTGGATGCTTAGCCTAATAGACCAATGAAGGACTACATGGTTAAGGATACTAGCTAGAGAGTGCTTAGATAAGCAAACTCGGGTTGAGTCAAAATATCCATGGCGGGCCTAATATGTCAAAGAAATCTAAATTTGTTAAAACCATGTTTTATTATATTTTTTTTTCTTTTTATATATTTTTGATGAAAAATAAGAGAAGAAATATATATACAATGCAAATGTGCTATGCAAAATGATTAATGCAAGAATTATGAATGCATATTTTTGGTGGCCAAAGTAGATCAAAATTTTGAAAAATGTTTGAAAAATCAATTTTCCATGTTATCATGCAAGACAATGACAAGTTCTAGGTAAGGTCACTTTGATAGAAGACCCCCCTACACTTAAGCTAAACATTGTCCTCAATGTTTAAGAGCATGGAAGTATAAAAACTTCCCCTACACTTATGACAATGAATAGACTTTGCTTAACCCAAGTTAAGGAAAGGACAACTATTAGTGAAATCATGTTTAAGCACAAGGTATCAATGAAAAATCACTATAGTAACGAAGTGAACCGGATACAAGGGCCTCCTCCATAAGCTCTAAAGCATGAGATGAGTGAGCAACCCTACAAACAATCATAAAGACAAAAGAAGGTCTCCCCTACACTTATCTCCAAGTCTATACCTTTATTTCTAACCTACAACACTCTAAACCTAGTTATACGATGCTTGAGTTAATGAGTCTCTAGCTCGACTCGTCCCACACTTAAAAGTGTCTAAAACCTATCATGGAGAAGAAAACATTTTGCCCCTTTTTAAGAAAAGTCTCCATGATGAGGTAAAACAAGTGTTCATTTATCAAAACTCCATAACTATCCCCCAGGATCAAATACATAATTACCCTCCCACTTATAACACATTTCAACAACTAGCTTCCCAAGCAATGGTGAAAAGAATGAGGTGTAGTTCTCCAAAATGGGTTTCCATATGTTCTTTCCAAGGTGATAGTGTAAAACACTCAAATCTTTCACAAGGTTTCCTTTTGTTGCATCAGACGGATACTGAGATGGTTTAGCAAGCTCTATGCCAGGATCAAAAATCCGTTCCTTGATGGGAAAACAACAAGTGTTGGTTGCCTTAGAAAATTCTCCTTTGTAAATCACATTGTGAGAGAAAGGTTGTGAAAGCATGGGTAACAACAAGCTCTTGGAAGGAATCACCATGACTTGTTTCCTTTATCACTTTGAAAGGTTGAGATGGGCGAGGAAAAAGGTGAAGGATCTTCATTCAATAGGGATTCTAAATAGAGTATGTCCCCCTCCTCATCAAGGTAACCAAGAGTATACTCAAAAGATATATCCACCTCTAAAAACTCATCACTCTCATCCATTATAGAATCCTCTTCATCACCATAAACATCATAGATAGGTCTATCAAAGATTGGTGATCCCTCAAAACCAAAGGAAGTATGATCATCAACAAATGGAGAGTCACAAGTAGAAAGCTCATCATCATTATAGTCATCATATGTTGGTGAATCACAAAGAAAAAATTCTCCATCACTAAAGTCCTCATGAAGATGATTATCATTGTGGAAAAGTGGGGTGTCATATGGGATTTCACTAAAGTTTAGCTCTTGAGGTTCATGAAAATCCAAGGAGGAAGTAATGGAAGCAATGGTCTCAATATGAGGGAAATCATAGTCTCCATATGAGCAAGCTTCATAAAAGTACTCATCACAAACTTCATCAAGAAGATCATCTTGTGTTTCCTCCTCATGCACAACATCAATATGTTTTACCGCTTCGGGCTCATTAGACTTTTTAGACAAGTTCCCCATGTTAAACACAACTCTCTCATCTCCTACCCGCATTGTAAGTTCTCCTTCCGCCACATCGATTAAAGTACGACCCGGCCTCAAAAATGGCCTACCAACAATCATAATCAACCACCACAAAATCCGCGGGAAATGTAAATCTATCAACCCCAACAAAAACATCCTCCGCAATTCCCACCGGATAAGCTATAGTACGGTTGGCCAACTCAAGAGTCATCTTAGTAGGAGTGAGCTCGGGAAGTGAAAGTCTCTTCCAAACCGATAATGGCATAAGATTTATGCTTGCTCCTAAATCCGCTAAAGCCATACAATTTTCCACTCCCGGGAAATTGCAAGGAATCAAAAACCTCCCCGGATCTCCAAGCTTAATAGGTAACTTCTTAAGCAAAACCGCGGAGCAATTTTCATTCAATGAAGCATTAGGCAAATCCACCAATCTTTCCTTGTTAGAAAGCAAGTCTTTAATCATCTTAGCAAACTTAGGCATATTGGCTAAGGCTTCCGCAAAGGAGATATTGATGTTAAGTTGCTTGAACATCCCCAAAAAGTTAGAAACTTGGATATCATCCTTGTTCTTAAGCTTTTCTTTTCTCAATCTTGAGGGATAAGGAAGACTTGGTTTTGGTTATGGTTGAGTGGGTGATGAAGGATTTTCCTTATTGAGTGCTTCATGAGTAGGCTTTGAAATTGGAGAAATGGGAGCATTTTGAGGTGGTGAAGTAGAGGTAGAGGGCTTGTCACAAGTAGGAGCACAAGTGGGTTGAACAATAGTAGGTTTAGGAGGTGAAGGATCCTTGGTTGTTGTTCCACTCCTTGTTGTAATGGCATTGACATTGGCCCTTGGATTTGTTTGTGTGTTGGAAGGTAAAGCCCCTTGTGGTCTTTGATTTAATGCCATTACAACCCTATTGGTTTGTTCCTCCGCTATACGTTTCATTTGGTCATTCATTTTCTTCTTAATAGCTTGGAACTTCCTTTCATTCTCTTGATTCATTTTGTGCAAGAAATCCATTGTGTTATAATCTTGTGGCACATAACCTTGAAAACCTTGAGGTTGGAAAGGTAAAGGTTGGGCATTAAATCCTTGATTTGGTGGATAAAAGGTATTTGCTTGAGGTTGAAATTGATTGAGTGCCTTGTAGTTATTTCCTTGATAAGGTGGTCTTTGCCCTTGATTCCTTGGTAAAATTTGAGGTGGATTTTGTTGAATTTGGGTGGGTGGTTGGGGTGGGAAGCCGGGTGGAGTAAGGTAGTTTTGGGACTTGTAAGAAAGGTTATTTGGATTGATATTTGGCTTGAAGTGTTCACGATGTTCTTCTTGGTAAGCATAACATTCCCCTTGATAACCATTCACCTTATCACATTGTTCATAAGAATGGGGACCTCCACAAGTAACACAAGATAGGCAATGGCATTCACATTATTTGAAGAATTGTTCAAGGACATGTTCTTAAAAGCTTGAAGCATTTCTTGTTGTCCTTGTTTGACTTGTTGAAGGATCTCTTGTTGAAATTTGAGGAGTTGGTTGTCACAAGGGGTTTGAGAATTGTTTTGGAGAACATGAACTCTTTCTTCAAATTGATTGTTTGTTTGAACCATTGCTTTAGTCTCAATGATGTCCAAGGCCTCTTGCATGGATTTAAGAAGAATATTTCCTCCCGCGGAAGCATTGAGTGAATCTTGGTGGTGAGATTTAAGGATGTTATAGAAGATATTGATTTGGTGAACATCATCCAATCCATGATTAGGGCATCGCCTCAATAACTCACTATACTCTTCCCAAGCATCACTAAAGGATTGACTAGGTTTTTGTTGAAAGCCTATAATTAAGGTCCTCAAGGCCATGGTCTTATGTGGAGGAAAGAACTTGTTCAAAAACTTAGTGGTGAAATCATCCCATGTGGTGATACTATCGGGTGGTTGGGTGTCTAACCAATGCTTAGCGGGTCCCTCTAGTGAAAATGACACTAACATCATCCTAATAACCTCATGTGGAACTCAATTATGCTTAATGGTATTGCAAAGAGAAAGGAATATCTTAAGGTGATCATGAGGATCCTCATTCTTGTTACCATAGAAAGGTGATTGTGAAACCATAGTAATCATAGATGTGTGTAGCTCAAATGTGTTTGCGGGAAAGTCGGGAATCTTAATAGCACTAGCATATCCATGAATATTGGTTTGCATACGTTCCAACAAAGAGTGATTATCAATAGCCATGGCTTCTTGTGGTGGAGGAGTCAAAGCACGATTCTCGTGATCGGCTTGGTTGACGGTGGTGGTCTTACTCTTTCTCTTTTTCTTCCTTTTCGGAGGAAGAGGTTGTACACCAATCGGTATTTGTGCACGCCCGCGAGTGAGCATGCAACTCAATACGAGGAATGAGAGAGAAGCTCTCGTGTGACTTTGAAGAGAAATAGATTATCCTCTTCGAGTTTCAATATTAAATATCCACAAGAAAATAACAATATACGTATGTACTACTTGGGTGCAAGACCCCCAATGAAGCCTTCCTTCTTAGAATACTTACAAGTGAACGGGGGTTAGGTGGCGCGAAGCACTTAAGTACCTATTGACCCTTAGATGGCATTTTATAGCACATCGCCTTTCTATTCACTTCAATGTTCGTATTCTTCGAATTGTTGCTTATTGAGAGTATTTATCTATTCTTGCTTTATTTTGTTTGATCGATACACATGTCAAGGACCGGAACGCCCCTCAACACGGTGTATTGCCTTGGAAATACTTATGGAGAATATGTAGATTGGTTGTTCTTATACGTATACGTATTTACTTATAATAATATATGGAAAATATTTTTGTATTTATGAGTTTTTTAAGAGAAAATACTATATGTACATAAAAACCGAGAGAATCCAATAATATATATTTTTGGGTGCAATCTCTTAGGAAAAAGATTGCTTTTTGGATTTTTTAATTTTTTTGGTCAATTCTTTAGGAAAAGAATTGTTTTGTTAATTTTTTAGTTTTTATATATTTTTATATTTTTGATTTTTTATTTGTTTTTGATTTATGATACGTAAAAATAACGTTCACAAGGTGAACGGATCCCAAAAGCCAATGAAAACCGTCAATCGATAGTCTCTCGTAAAGTCAAAGAACCGGCAGCGGCGCCATTTGAAATTGTGTATAATGCAGTTCGTTTTTCTCAGTTCTTTCTAATTGAAAGTCCAACCAATATCGGCTTTTTAACTGTTTTTTGTTGTAAATCTTGTTTGGATATTCTATTTGCTAATTCAACAAAGCCTTGCAAAACTGAAAAATATTACCTACTTATATGTAAAACATAGTGCAATTACCAAATATTTATTCAAGTAAAATACAAAATGCAAATTTTAAAACTAAAAGGGCTGAAAATGTAAATTCTAGGAAAATAAAATGCTTAAAATGAAAATTCTAACAAGTATAGGGACTAGAAATGCAAATCAGTAAACAAAAAGGATCAAAAATGTAAAACTAGTAACAAACTAACCAAATTGTAACCAAATACTAAACTTGCTAACTGATTTTAAACAAACTTAAAACTGAAAGGACTAATGTGTGAAAACCCTAAAAAAATGGAAGTTTAGCCATGTTTATAAACTGTTTGAAACAAGAAGGACTAGAATGCAATTTTACAAACTAGTTAAGCCAAAAACGGGTTATGAAGACAAATAAGCTCGTTTGAGCTTATTTCTGGACCAAAATTGTTCAAACCAGTTGCAAAACACTTCTAATTCAAAATAAGCTAGACCTGTAAGAGGATTTTGACTGAAAGTGCAAAATAAGCAAATAAGCACTCTACAATAAGCCCAAAATAAGCTCTAGAACAATCTGAATAAGCACAACTTGATTTTTGTGCCTAAACTGTTTAAAGAACTCAAATGATGAACGGGAAATCAAGTTAGAACAAATTTCATCAAGTAATAAGCTGGAAATTTGAATTAAGCTAAAATTGGCTTATCGTTGACCAAGCGTTGACCACAAATTTTGACAAAAAGCTGAATCTTTCAAATATCATGTAATATCATATTCTAAGTGGTTTTATGAAAGAAAATGGCTTAGTTAATGAATAGAATCAAGAGATCTCCAAAACCAGTTTCAAGTTACAGAAACATTGCTTATCTCATGCATTTAGAATTTTGCTTATTTCTCAATGCTTAATGAAGACTGTATAGAATGCTTTTGGAATCTGAAATTTCATATATTGAACTACAAATCAGAACATGTTTGGTGAAATTTCATCAAGAATCCAACAAATGCAAGGCAAATGAAATTGGCAACTTTTTTAGAGCAAAACTGAAGGAAATGAGACCCAAACCTTTTAATGGCCAATTGCCTGTTTGACCTACAAGTTGACTTGAAATAGACTTAAATCACTTAGTAATGATCTATCAACTAGAAATGAGCATTAACTTGCCAAAATCCAATGCTTGAAAATCAATAACCAACTAATGCCAAACACCCATTATCTGATCTTTTGACAACTTTTGTAAAGACTTTTTAAGTTATAGTTTAAACTGTATGAAATCCTTTATCAAACCAAACTAAGTGTTCAAAATGAAATGCATAAAAGCTGTTTGCAAGTATTTATCACTACTAAGACTCAAGTAAGGCAAGGATGCTAAAAATTACTGAAATAAAGCTATCACTAGATCAACTATCAAATCAATGAGCAAATAAGCAAAGCTAGGCTACAAACAAGTACACAATCAATCAACAACTAAGCTAAGCAACTTTGATCATACAATCAACAAGATTTACACTAGGAAATTTAGCATGCAGTTGACATATTGAGTGGAACCAAAATCAGAAACTTTTTAAACCTTTTGTAGTAACCATTGGGAAGAAGAGGAGTGCTGAACTCTCTTATCCTAGTGATAACCACCACCTTATCACTAGATCAACCAATCAACTATCATCAACAGCTACAAATCAACTAGAAATGATCATCTTGGCATGAAATCTTCAAAAAGGCTAAGGCTTGAACTGAAACTACTCAAACAACTACAAATCTTCTTCAAAGTCAGTTATGATCATTCAATGATCATAACAAACTCAATGCAGCAACACAATGATCAAATAGAAGCAGGATATGAACAGTAGGGTAAAGATAAGAATTGGCGGGAAATGGAGAATTCAAATTGTATTCATGGAAATTGGTTACAAAGTTGTTGAAATGATGCTAACTAACTAACTAACTCAAGAGTGTGTCAAACTCTTGAGTAGTTAAGCTAAAAAGGAAGAAAGATGAAAGGATATGAAAAGTGTGTGTTTTTACAAATTTAACTACTTGTTACAAATGAGGTCCTAGCAAGCTATTTATAGGCTTGAAGAAGGAGTTTGTTGGGGATGATGACGTGTTGAGACCAATCCCAGGTCTCCACGTGGCATGATTCTGCAAACTTGATCTTCAAAGTATGAACACGAATTGGGGCTTTCTTCTTGAGTTAATTTCTTGTTAATTGGTGATGACCAATGTGTTCGTCTCTCCAAAATAAGCACTTTTGATGTTTACAACTTTTCATGAAATTTAGTCTAGCTCAAAAACGATCCTGGGAATTTTTTTGGTTGCTTGAAGAAGACACGTGTCATTGCCTGAATGGTTGAAACAAAGTCACACGGATTGAACTGTTAAGATACGTTATTAAATGCAAAGGCGGCTAGTGGGAAATTAATGCATATAGTTGGCAATCCGTGTGCCCCTCTCTCTCTCTCTTCTTATTGGCCCAAACATGTTCACATGGATTAAACTTATAAAACTTTCCAACATTGGCAGTTTCAACCCTTGAACTTTGGCAAATTATACTTTAAGGCTTGTAACTTCATTTCTTTGACACTTTTAGTCCTCCAAACTTCATTCTTGAGTAGAATTGGTCCTTTGACTTTGTTGACTTGATAGTTGACCAAATTTTACTATGATCTTGACTTTTTACAATATTTACACTTTAGTCCTTCAACTTTGGCAATTTGTCAAGATAGGTCCTTGTACTTCAAAGTCTTGTCACTTTTGATCCTTCTTTGTCTTTTTCATCAATTTAAGCTTGATAATTCCTTGTTTGCTTGAAAATGTATCCTTTTACCTACACAAGTGAACACAAACACAAACATACCACATAACACTGTTTTTGCAAGATAAATTGGTATTTTGTTTCATGTTTTAGGGTTATTTGCTGATAAATGGATATGAGTTTTAGCTCATATCAAATCCCCTACACTTGAACATTGTCATGTCCTCATGCAATCATATATTTTAAAGCTCAAATTTACATTCTCCTTATAATTAACCCGCCTTGGCCATATGGGATGCATCTATACTACTCTAAACTACATGATGCATGATTTTGACTTTTAATAATGCAATGAACAAAATACAATTCTATCTATATCTTTTTGATTTTTTTTTTCTTGAAATGGTTTTGATGGAAATAACTCATAAAGAATTCAATGGCTTAGATTAGGGCTTGGGTACCATGGACATTTATCACCCTCAAGTTTCACTTTCCCCATACCAAGCTTAAAAATGGGATCATTGCATTCACAAGTAAAAAGCGCATCAACTTATTCATGATAATTAAATGTGGAACCGGTTATATTTTGAGCAAATTGCTTGTGGGAAAATTTGTCATTTATTCAAATGTGAAATATAAGAAGGGTAAAATCCAAAATAAGGAAGCACAATTTTAATTCTAAGTAATCCTCTCATCCATTACTTAAAAAACCGCTCACACTTAATACAAGTCCGTTTCAAGAATAATAAGTCATTCGCCTTATGTGTAAAATCCTCATTTCATGCTTTCATAAGTAGCTACACACTCGCTAAGGAAAGAAAAATAAAACTCACACAATAATTTACATCCGCCATCTTTTTGAGACTTTGGATCTTCAACCCCGCAACCCGTCAAGGTAATATTGGATTGGAGCAATCTATTGAATCCCCGCAACCCGTCAAGGTAATATTGGAACTCAATAGTCACTATAATTAACACCACACTGCCCCTCTTGGGAGTCTTGTATAATTATTATTTTTTTCTTTTCTTTTTCCTTTTTTTTCTAGCCACTCATTTTTTTTGTAAGCCGCTCTTATTTTTCTTTATTCCTTACAAAGAAAGTAGAAAAGAATAAAAGGAAAAACACCCGCTAAATATTGAGCATGACATAAGTCTTGTACACATAAAATGTTTTAACTTAGAATCTTAAAACGTACTCATACCAACCATAAATGATAAGACAAAAATGCATAAGAGATTACAAACCAATTAAAACCGTTCTTGATTATTTATTAACAATTATATACATGCGAAGAAATTAGAGGTAAAGGAGAGAAGGGTTTAGCCACAAGTAATTATCATGAAGTTTATCTAGCCCTTTTATACTTGCTTCAACTCTATCATTTCCCATTCTCCACAAATTTAAAATCTCAAATAATGAAATTGGTGGATGCTTAGCCTAATAGACCAATGAAGGACTACATGGTTAAGGATACTAGCTAGAGAGTGCTTAGATAAGTAAACTCAAGTTGAGTCAAAATATCCATGGCGGGCCTAATATGTCAAAGAAATCTAAATTTGTTAAAACCATGTTTTATTATTCTTTTTTTTATATATTTTTGATGAAAAATAAGAGAAGAAATATATATACAATTCAAATGTGCTATGCAAAATGATTAATGCAAAAATTATGAATGCATATTTTTGGTGGCCAAAGTAGATCAAAATTTTGAAAAATGTTTGAAAAATCAATTTTCCATGTTATCATGCAAGACAATGACAAGTTCTAGGTAAGGTCACTTCAATAGAAGACCCCCTACACTTAAGCTAAACATTGTCCTCAATGTTTAAGAGCATGGAAGTATAAAAACTTCCCCTACACTTATGACAATGAATAGACTTTGCTTAACCCATGTTAAGGAAAGGACAACTATTAGTGAAATCATGTTTAAGCACAAGGTGTCAATGAAAAATCACTATAGTAACAAAGTGAACCGGATACAAGGGCCTCCTCCATAAGCTCCAAAGCATGAGATGAGTAAGCAACCCTACAAACAATCATAAAGACAAAAGAAGGTCTCCCCTACACTTATCTCCAAGTCTATACCTTTATTTCTAACCTACAACACTCTAAACCTAGTTATACGATGCTTGAGTTAATGAGTCTCTAGCTCGACTCGTCCCACACTTAAAAGTGTCTAAAACCTATCATGGAGAAGAAAACATTTTGCCCCTTTTTAATAAAATTCTCCATGATGAGGTAAAACAAGTGTTCATTTATCAAAACTCCATAAATATCCCACAGGATCAAATACATAATTACCCTCCCACTTATAACACATTTCAACAACTAGCTTCCCAAGCAATGGTGAAAAGAATGAGGTGTAGTTCTCCAAAATGGGTTTCCATATGTTCTTTCCAAGGTGATAGTGTAAAACTCTCAAATCTTTCACAAGGTTTCCTTTTCTTGCATCAGATGGATACTGAGATGGTTTAGCAAGCTCTATGCCAGGATCAAAAATCCGTTCCTTGATGGGAAAACAACAAGTGTTGGTTGCCTTAGAAAATTCTCCTTTGTAAATCACATTGTGAGAGAAAGGTTGTGAAAGCATGGGTAACAACAAGCTCTTGGAAGGAATCACCATGACTTTTTTTCCTTTATCACTTTGAAAGGTTGAGATGGGCGAGGAAAAAGGTGAAGGATCTTCATTCAATAGGGATTCTAAATAGAGTATATCCCCCTCCTCATCAAGGTAACCAAGAGTATACTCAAAAGATATATCCACCTCTAAAAACTCATCACTCTCATCCATTATAGAATCCTCTTCATCACCATAAACATCATAGATAGGTCTATCAAAGATTGGTGATCCCTCAAAACCAAAGGAAGTATGATCATCAACAAATGGAGAGTCACAAGTAGAAAGCTCATCATCACTATAGTCATCATATGTTGGTGAATCACAAAGAAAAAATTCTCCATCACTAAATTCCTCATGAAGATGATTATCATTGTGGAAAAGTAGGGTGTCATATGGGATTTCACTAAAGTTTAGCTCTTGAGGTTCATGAAAATCCAAGGAGGAAGTAATGGAAGCAATGGTCTCAATATGAGGGAAATCATAGTCTCCATATGAGCAAGCTTCATAAAAGTACTCATCACAAACTTCATCAAGAAGATCATCTTGTGTTTCCTCCTCATGCACAACATCAATATGTTTTACCGCTTCGGGCTCATTAGACTTTTTAGACAACTTACCCATGTTAAACACAACTCTCTCATCTCCCACCCGCATTGTAAGTTCTCCTTCCGCCACATCGATTAAAGTACGACCCGTCCTCAAAAATGGCCTACCAACAATCAAAGGCACTCTAGGATCCATATCATAATCAACCACCACAAAATCCACGGGAAATGTAAATCTATCAACCCCAACAAAAACATCCTCCGCAATTCCCACCGGATAAGCTATAGTACGGTTGGCCAACTCAAGAGTCATCTTAGTAGGAGTGAGCTCGGGAAGTGAAAGTCTCTTCCAAACCGATAATGGCATAAGATTTATGCTTGCTCCTAAATCCGCTAAAGCCATACAATTTTCCACCCCCGGGAAATTGCAAGGAATCAAAAACCTCCCCGGATCTCTAAGCTTAATAGGCAACTTCTTAAGCAAAACCGCGGAGCAATTTTCATTCAATGAAGCATTAGGCAAATCCACCAATCTTTCCTTGTTAGAAAGCAAGTCTTTAATCATCTTAGCAAACTTAGGCATATTGGCTAAGGCTTCCGCAAAGGAGATATTGATGTTAAGTTGCTTGAACATCCTCAAAAAGTTAGAAACTTGGATATCATCCTTGTTCTTAAGCTTTTCTTTTCTCAATCTTGAGGGATAAGGAAGACTTGGTTTTGGTTGTGGTTGAGTGGGTGATGAAGGATTTTCCTTATTGAGTGCTTCATGAGTAGGCTTTGAAATTGGAGAAATGGGAGCATTTTGAGGTGGTGAAGTAGAGGTAGAGGGCTTGTCACAAGTAGGAGCACAAGTGGGTTGAACAATAGTAGGTTTAGGAGGTGAAGGATCCTTTGTTGTTGTTCCACTCCTTGTTGTAATGGCATTGACATTGGCCCTTGGATTTGTTTGTGTGTTGGAAGGTAAAGCCCCTTGTGGTCTTTGATTTAATGCCATTAAAACCCTATTGGTTTGTTCCTCCGCTATACGTTTCATTTGGTCATTCATTTTCTTCTCAATAGCTTGGAACTTCCTTTCATTCTCTTGATTCATTTTGTGCAAGAAATCCATTGTGTTATAATCTTGTGGCACATAACCTTGAAAACCTTGAGGTTGGAAAGGTAAAGGTTGGGCATTAAATCCTTGATTTGGTGGATAAAAGGTATTTGCTTGAGGTTGAAATTGATTGAGTGCCTTGTAGTTATTTCCTTGATAAGGTGGTCTTTGCCCTTGATTCCTTGGTAATATTTGAGGTGGATTTTGTTGAATTTGGGTGGGTGGTTGGGGTGGGAAGCCGGGTGGAGTAAGGTAGTTTTGGGACTTGTAAGAAAGGTTATTTGGATTGATATTTGGCTTGAAGTGTTCACGATGTTCTTCTTGGTAAGCATAACATTCCCCTTGATAACCATTCACCTTATCACATTGTTCATAAGAATGGGGACCTCCACAAGTAACACAAGATAGGGCAATGGCATTCACATTATTTGAAGAATTGTTCAAGGACATGTTCTTAAAAGCTTGAAGCATTTCTTGTTGTCCTTGTTTGACTTGTTGAAGGATCTCTTGTTGAAATTTGAGGAGTTGGTTGTCACAAGGGGTTTGAGAATTGTTTTGGAGAACATGAACTCTTTCTTCAAATTGATTGTTTGTTTGAACCATTGCTTTAGTCTCAATGATGTCCAAGGCCTCTTGCATGGATTTAAGAAGAATATTTCCTCCCGCGGAAGCATTGAGTGAATCTTGGTGGTGAGATTTAAGGCCATTATAGAAGATATTGATTTGGTGAACATCATCCAATCCATGATTAGGGCATCGCCTCAATAACTCACTATACTCTTCCCAAGCATCACTAAAGGATTGACTAGGTTTTTATTGAAAGCCTATAATTAAGGTCCTCAAGGCCATGGTCTTATGTGGAGGAAAGAACTTGTTCAAAAACTTAGTGGTGAAACCATCCCATGTGGTGATACTATCGGGTGGTTGGGTGTCTAACCAATGCTTAGCGGGTCCCTCTAGTGAAAATGACACTAACATCATCCTAATAACCTCATGTGGAACTCCATTATGCTTAATGGTATTGCAAAGAGAAAGGAATCTCTTAAGGTGATCATGAGGATCCTCATTCTTGTTACCATAGAAAGGTGATTGTGAAACCATAGTAATCATAGATGTGTGTAGCTCAAATGTGTTTGCGGGAAAGTCGGGAATCTTAATAGCACTAGCATATCCATGAATATTGGTTTGCATACGTTCCAACAAAGAGCGATTATCAATAGCCATGGCTTCTTGTGGTGGAGGAGTCAAAGCACGATTCTCGTGATCGGCTTGGTTGACGGTGGTGGTCTTACTCTTTCTTTTTTTCTTCCTTTTCAGAGGAAGAGGTTGTACACCAATCGGTATTTGTGCACGCCCGCGAGTGAGCATGCAACTCAACACGAGGAATGAGAGAGAAGCTCTCGTGTGACTTTGAAGAGAAATGGATTATCCTCTTCGAGTTTCAATATTAAATATCCACAAGAAAATAACAATGTACGTATGTACTACTTGGGTGCAAGACCCCCAATGAAGCCTTCCTTCTTAGAATACTTACAAGTGAACGGAGGGTTATGTGGCGCGAAGCACTTAAGTACCTATTGACCCTTAGATGGCATTTTATAGCACATCGCCTTTCTATTCACTTAAATGTTCGTATTCTTCGAATTGTTACTTATTGAGAGTATTTATCTATTCTTGCTTTATTTTGTTTGATCGATACACGTGTCAAGGACCGGAACGCCCCTCAACACGGTGTATTGCCTTGGCAATACTTATGGAGAATATGTAGATTTAATAATATATGGAAAATATTTTTGTATTTATGAGTTTTTTAAGAGAAAATACTATATGTACATAAAAACCGAGAGAATCCAATAATATATATTTTTAGGTGCAATCTCTTAGGAAAAAGATTGCTTTTTGGATTTTTTATTTTTTTTGTCAATTCTTTAGGAAAAGAATTGTTTTGTTAATTTTTTAGTTTTTATATATTTTTATATTTTTGATTTTTTATTTGTTTTTGATTTATGATACGTAAAAATAACGTTCACAAGGTGAACGGATCCCAAAAGCCAATGAAAACCGTCAATCGATAGTCTCTCGTAAAGTCAAAGAACCGGCAGCGGCGCCTTTGAAATTGTGTATAATGCAGTTCGTTTTTCTCAGTTCTTGCTAATTGAAAGTCCAACCAATATCGGGTTTTTAACTGTTTTTGGTTGTAAATCTTTTTTGGATATTCTATTTGCTAATTCAACAAAGCCTTGCAAAACTGAAAAATATTACCTACTTATATGTAAAACTTAGTGCAATTACCAAATTTTTATTCAAGTAAAATACAAAATGCAAATTTTAAAACTAAAAGGGCTGAAAATGTAAATTCTAGGAAAGTAAAATGCTTAAAATGAAAGTTCTAACAAGTATAGGGACTGGAAATGCAAATCAGTAAACTAAAAGGATCAAAAATGTAAAACTAGTAACAAACTAACCAAATTGTAACCAAATACCAAACTTGCTAACTGATTTTAAACAAACTTAAAACTGAAAGGACTAATGTGTGAAAACCCTAAAAAAATGGAAGTTTAGCCATGTTTATAAACTGTTTGAAACAAGAAGGACTAGAATGCAATTTTACAAACTAGTTAAGCCAAAAACGGGTTATGAAGACAAATAAGCTCGTTTGAGCTTATTTCTGGACCAAAATTGTTCAAACCAGTTGCAAAACACTTCTAATTCTAAATAAGCTAGACCTGTAAGAGGATTTTGACTGAAAGTGCAAAATAAGCAAATAAGCACTCTACAATAAGCCCAAAATAAGCTCTAGAACAATCTGAATAAGCACAACTTGATTTTTGTGCCTAAACTGTTTAAAGAACTCAAATGATGAACGGGAAATCAAGTTAGAACAAATTTCATCAACTAATAAGCTGGAAATTTAAATTAAGCTAAAATTGGCTTATCGTTGACCAAGCGTTGACCACAAATTTTGACAAAAAGCTGAATCTTTCAAATATCATGTAATATCATATTCTAAGTGGTTTTATGAAAGAAAATGGCTTAGTTAATGAATAGAATCAAGAGATCTCCAAAACCAGTTTCAAGTTACAGAAACATTGCTTATCTCATGCATTTAGAATTTTGCTTATTTCTCAATGCTTAATGAAGACTGTATAGAATGCTTTTGGAATCTGAAATTTCATATATTGAACTACAAATCAGAACAAGTTTGGTGAAATTTCATCAAGAATCCAACAAATGCAAGGCAAATGAAATTGGCAACTTTTTTAGAGCAAAACTGAAGGAAATGAGACCCAAACCTTTTAATGGCCAATTGCCTGTTTGACCTACAAGTTGACTTAAAATAGACTTAAAACACTTAGTAATGATCTATCAACTAGAAATGAGCATTAACTTGCCAAAATCCAATGCTTGAAAATCAATAACCAACTAATGTCAAACACCCATTATCTGATCTTTTGACAACTTTTGTAAAGACTTTTTAAGTTCTAGTTTAAACTGTATGAAATCCTTTATCAAACCAAACTAAGTGTTCAAAATGAAATGCATAAAAGCTGTTTGCAAGTATTTATCACTACTAAGACTCAAGTAAGGCAAGGATGCTAAAAATTACTGAAATAAAGCTATCACTAGATCAACTATCAAATCAATGAGCAAATAAGCCAAGCTAGGCTACAAACAAGTACACAATCAATCAACAACTAAGCTAAGCAACTTTGATCATACAATCAACAAGATTTACACTAGGAAATTTAGCATGTAGTTGACATATTGAGTGGAACCAAAATTAGAAACTTTTCAAACCTTTTGTAGTAACCATTGGGAAGAAGAGGAGTGCTGAACTCTCTTATCCTAGTGATAACCACCACCTTATCACTAGATCAACCAATCAACTATCATCAACAGCTATAAATCAACTAGAAATGATCATCTTGGCATGAAATCTTCAAAAAGGCTAAGGCTTGAACTGAAACTACTCAAACAGCTACAAATCTTCTTCAAAGTCAGTTATGATCATTCAATGATCATAACAAACTCAATGCAGCAACACAATGATCAAATAGAAGCAGGATATGAACATTAGGGTAAAGATAAGAATTGACGGGAAATGAAGAATTCAAATTTTATTCATGGAAATTGGTTACAAAGTTGTTGAAATGATGCTAACTAACTAACTAACTCAAGAGTGTGTCAAACTCTTGAGTAGTTAAGCTAAAAAGGAAGAAAGATGAAAGGAATTGAAAAGTGTGTGTTTTTACAAATTTAACTACTTTTTACAAATGAGGACCTAGCAAGCTATTTATAGGCTTGAAGAAGGAGTTTGTTGGGGATGATGACGTGTTGAGACCAATCCCAGGTCTCCACGTGGCATGATTCTGCAAACTTGATCTTCAAAGTATGAACACGAATTGGGGCTTTCTTCTTGAGTTGATTTCTTGTTAATTGGTGATGACCAATGTGTTCGTCTCTCCAAAATAAGCACTTTTGATGTTTACAACTTTTCATAAAATTTAGTCTAGCTCAAAACGATCCTGGGAATTTTTTTGGTTGCTTGAAGAAGACACGTGTCATTGCCTGAATGGTTGAAACAAAGTCACACGGATTGAACTGTTAAGATACGTTATTAAATGCAAAGGCGGCTAGTGGGAAATTAATGCATATAGTTGGCAATCCGTGTGCCCCTCTCTCTCTCTTCTTATTGGCCCAAACATGTTCACATGGATTAAACTTGTAAAAATTTCCAACATTGGCAATTTCAACCCTTGAACTTTGGCAAATTATACTTTAAGGCTTGTAACTTCATTTCTTTGACACTTTTAGTCCTCCAAACTTCATTCTTAAGCAGAATTGGTCCTTTGACTTTGTTGACTTGATAGTTGACCAAATTTGACTATGATCTTGACTTTTTACAATATTTACACTTTAGTCCTTCAACTTTGGCAATTTGTCAAGATAGGTCCTTGTACTTCAAAGTCTTGTCACTTTTGATCCTTCTTTGTCTTTTTCATCAATTTAAGCTTGATAATTCCTTGTTTTCTTGAAAATGTATCCTTTTACCTACACAAGTGAACACAAACACAAACATACCACATAACACTGTTTTTGCAAGATAAATTGGTATTTTGTTTCATGTTTTAGGGTTATTTGTTGATAAATGGATATGAGTTTTAGCTCATATCAATTATCCACTTCTAAAAGTAGGTATGAAGTTTAGATCGAAATTATTACATTACCCTTAATTGAAATTATAATTACAAACTCTAAAAATGTTTGAAATTAGTTGGTTAAGGGTAAAAATATTTTTATGTAAAAAGTAAGAGAAAAATCTATAAAATTATTACTTTTCTTAAACTATGTGTTTTTTTGTCCATTTTAGGACGGAGGGAGTAAAAGAAATCTTTATACTTTTAGTATAATATACTCCGTATACAAAGGCAAAATAATCCGTTTATTAGCTACAACTTATAAATGACAAATATGTTGTCACGACAACGAACCTAAAATATAGCATTTGGCTCAATACATGTGAAGCAAACATTTTTTCTTCATAATAACAAAAACAATGTATAACCTTTGATTGACACTGACTAAACTTATCAATGAGACATATTTTGAAACTTTAAAATGCTCGATAAAGCTAGAGATATTAGCTTTACCTCTGATAATGTTTTAGCATTTTATTGCAATGTTTTTAGACTCGGGTTGACTCGGTCGGGTCAACCGTATGATCTGGTTCAGGCCGAAAAACGAGTCATATTTAACTGGATTTCATATTTTTGAAACTCGGCTAGACCCGCCGGGGTTGGGGTGATCTGGGACAACCCAGTCCTAAAACCCGGCCGGGTTTCTATTTTCTCGAGGTGTTTTTTAAAATATGTATTTTACGTATTTCTGACGGAATTTTATTTTTATATATTACTTATATTAGTTGGTAAACAATTTATATCTTCAATAAACTTAAATTTTTATGGGTTTAATATATAATTTTTGTTAATTATTAAAATATAAAAAAATATAAAATTTAGAAAACCGGGTTAACACAGGCCGACCAGGGTTAACCCGAACCTGGTGACTCAATTCCGATCGACTTAAAAATCGAGTTTCAAAACATTATTTTATTTTTTGATTTCATTCATGTAATGTTTCTTAGTTTTGGAGATAATTCGTCCATTACTTAATCGAGCAACGTTCTTTAAAAAAATTAACGAAACATACCCGCCCGTTGGGCGGGTTATGCAACTAGTATATATATATATATATATATATATATATATATATATATATATATATATATATATATATATATATATATATATATATATATATATATATACATTAGTGGCAAAACTCATCCGATAGACGGGTATAACTTCTGATTGTCGTTTTAATTTTTTACTTTGTAGATATTTTCTTTTAAATACTTTGTTGACAACTATGACTTCTAATTATTTTTTGTTTCAAACATATTTGTTTTCAATCAGTTGTGGTTTTTTTAACCATAACATTTGTTTGTTAAGCATAACTTTTGTTTTATTTTCTATTTTGGTTAGAATGCATTTGAGTTTTTTTTATGTTACATATAAATGTGTTTTTCATACAAAGCCACTTAAAGATAATACATAACCTGCAAAGGTATTATATAAGTAAAGTTAAGTAGGAACCAACAGTCGTTTCAAATTAAAAGAGAACTTGCTACAATGTTCTCCTCACAATCCAATCTAATGGAATACGTTAAAATAAACTCCTTTGCAATTAAGAGTCGAGACTTCAAGTAAAAGCCACTTAAGTAGTACTAAATATTTAATTTCATAAATTACATATCTTATCTTAACTATATATATAAAAAATAAAGTTTTAAATACATTATACACAATGTATATATCGTACCTTATAAAAAAACATTTTTATAAAGAGATAAAGACATCATATATGTTTTTTTATACACGATTAGTTCTTATCTATTCTTTTATTTGTTTCTTTAAAGAGATACAAATATATTATCATCTAATGATCCAACCCGTTTTACTAAACTTCTCTCCCTATAAAAACTTCCATTTGAATGACCCAAAGCTATCTTTAGAAAATATTTTTATTCAAAAGAAACAAACACAACCACACATAATTGATAACACTATCTTAAACTATATTAGAAGAAAACAACACAAAAATAAAAAAATTGCTCCTGAATTTAATTATTGACCATATCTTTGTACCAAAATCTGATTCATATCTATAATTCTCAGTTTGAAATATCTACTAATTTATTTAGTAGCTGTGTAAAGAGCACTTTCGGTTAAAGCTGGTTGTTTGGCATAAAGCTTAATTTGACACGTTTCAGCCATCGCCCCTTGAGGAACACCATGTTTAATCAAAGGCTTTTTCAAATACACTATATAGGAAATTTACAAATTTTCAACCGATTTGACCCGTTAAGAATAACATTTCAATAACAGGACGCTTCTTCTACCACCAACACGATCGTTCCTTATCTGATTCATCCAGTCCCACCATAGTTATGATAGATAACGATCAATCATGTTTTAAGCTCATCTTCTACCAAACTTCATGACCTGCTATTTACATGACAACAAAGTAATTATATCAGGATTACACTACAAATGGGACAGATGGATGAGTAAGTGCAAATTCCGCCAAAGGTGAGATCTAGCCAGAAAAGATTATGAGTAAAAAGCAGCGCAAACTTCTTTACTTATCCAAATAGAGGGGTTTTTCAGATGGCTTATTTAGCGGCTTTTGGGAAGCTTATATAAACTGACTTGACTACATTATATGAGAAGTAAAGGTGATGATTCTTCTCTGTAACTTTTAACATCGAAGAAAACTATACTCCATTTTTTCTGCCATACTAGTGAAATCTTATTAACATATTTCACATACTGTAACAAATAGCAGCAACTTACCATAATGTAGAGTAATGTTCACCTATTTTTCAGGAGAGTTTTTGCATGTAGATCATAGGGAAGGAGTTTCAATTTTGAAACTTTAGATGGTGAAACAATTTTCTTTTCCTCGAGTTTACTATAAATCAAAAAACATTAGTATCAATCAGATATAATGTCTATGCAGATGCAATCTCCTCCCCCTTATATTTGTTTAGATCTTTAATATATCCGTCTCTCTGGTACTAATTAAAAGACTCATCAGATCATAACAAAATATAAAGGGAGAACTTGTGGTCTGAGACATGATGATGAGAACTGAAAAAATGAGCAAAGTGTATGCCATGAAAATTCTTTCAACCAACCATGCCGCATACGATACTAAGATATGAGGACAAAACCTCTACAATTAGCTAAAATAGTTTAAATAAAAGAAGCATGGAGGTTCTATGCATCTAATTTCGACCCATTGATAAGCAAATGGCCCAAAATTTTGAAAAAGGACTATTCTAAAGTTAGTTGCAGGTCTAAATGTCTAGTTTAATATCAGTAAACCTTGTTTAATGTTACGTTCATAATAAGAACTATGTGAAAAAAATAAAACAATTATGTGGAAGCTCAATATCAGTAACCTTCTTTAATTTGTTCGGACAACAGAAAACCGGAGTATTGGCTTCAAAAAACTTGAGTTGTATGAGGGGTCAATTATGCGCACTGATATTGAGCCATGGGTTAAAAAATGGCCATATCGGATTTGTGACGCAAATAGCCTTCGTAATAGTCATAAAATAACGATCTTCTCAAAAACAATATTTCTTCGTCTTTATAAACCCAAATCAAAATTTATAATACGACGTGTCTTTGAATACCATTACCCCATCATAAATCAGGTCACTTTTTTCTTGGACATATTGATCATCTGATCTTTTACACCCAAAAATTAAAAATGAGGTAGTTTTTAAATTTTAAAGATTAGGCATGTTTGTTCAACGGAATGTTTATTATGTGTAAACTAATTAGTGTTACCCAACTTCAAATTTTGTGTAAAAATCTGGCTATACAAATTGATTAGCATATATTTATTTTTTATAACATGTCTCGTCATCCTAATTAGGGGTGTGATTCAGGTTGACCCGGTCGAGTTCGGGTCAAGTCGGGTCGGGTCAACTCGGATTGAGGCTAAAAAAATCATACCTAAACCCAAGCCTAATTAGAACTCGGGTCACTCGGGTTCGGGTTAACCCGACTATAAGAAATAAGTCTAAAAAGTGGCTTATTGAAGTACTAATACAATGTAAAAAGTGTTATTCGAGTCGGGTCAAGTCGGGTTGGTCGGGTTCAGGTTAAGTCGGGTCGGGTCAACTCGGGTCAAGGCTAAAAAATATAAACCCGAACCCGAGCCTAATTAGAACTTGAGTCAATACGGGTCAAGCCGAATTGACCCGTGTTGGAAATACGTTTTTACGTATTTAGAAAGGATCGGTCACTCCAATAATATTGGGCTCGTGATCCAATATAGTCCATATATCCCACATGTAGGGTGGGCTATATAAACCCTCTCCAAGCATGTTAGGAGGGGTTGGTGATTCACTTTACACACACTTCAATCTAATACTTATTATTCTCTCCAACCTTTCTCTAGTTTCTCTCTCTACATCTTCATCTATCTTTCTATCTCTTTAGATAACCACAACACAAGGATAATCCAAGGATTACGAGGACCTACAAATGGTATCAAGAGCCTTGGTTTGATTGGTTTTGTTCTTGTGTTCTTGATTTTATGTTTTGATAATCCATACCCACGTCCAATTTTTTTTTTATGTTTTTATGCTTTGATCTTGATATACGTTATCTAGTTACTTGTTGTAGTGATTTTGGTATCTTGGTTTTGGTTAAAAACACAAACTTTCTTGGATCAATCGTTCAAAATTTCTTGGTTTTTCTTCATTCCGAAATTCAAGCAAAAACCACCATCGGAAAGTACAACTGAGAGGAATTTGATCGCAATAACCAGCTGGTTCCACTTTGCGATCACTGTATTACGATAACTTATTCCGACGTGACATTCCGATCTAACATTGCGATCTGGGATTCCGACGGTTTTAAGGAATCTTGAGTCGTCACTCTGTCCAATTTATTTTAGCTACATTCTGATCTGGACATTCCGATCTGGACAATCCGATAGTGACATTCCGATCTGGACATTCCGATAGTGTGACATTCCGATCAAACATTCCGATAGGCAATATTACGATGTGTATTCCGATGGGTAATATTGAGATGGGTATTGCGATGAGTATTCCGATGGTTTAATCATTAATATTCCGACAGTTATTCCAATCCACATTCCGACAGACTTTCCGATAGGACATTCCGATGGTTATTCCGATGGGTATTCCGACGGATTAAATTTGAGGATTCCGATACAGTGACAAGTATTTCAAGATTTTTCAAAAACGTGTTTTTTGTGTGTAATTTTGTCTTGGAAGTTTTGGTTTATCGAGAACAATTATTAGGGGATTTTAACATTATTTCTCGACTTCTACTCACAACAACAAACACAATTACTTTCTTTCATTGATCGATCGACAAGTAATCCTTACATTCATTTATCATCGATTTTCAATGGATTCGTTGAACTCGACATCTCGAGAGGGAGACTTGCTTCTCATGTAAAACACAGCTAGAGAAAGTGGTATAACGTTCTTTCGACTACTCCAGTCTCATCTAGTGACCATTTCTTGGTTTCAAGGAAGAAGCGAATTTCTGACACTCTTCGGTCAAGATCGTTATATATTCATCGATTCCATATTCCTCAACTTGAACCAACTAGCTGAGCAACTTCACAAAGAAGACTTTAATCACTCTGCATCCGCATCTGCATATCAAGCTCTAGTGACACAACTTACGCACTTCTTCAAATTCAACATTTTTAAGTCTGACAATTCAGGGATATGTCAATCATTTCTTCAGTACATACAAACGAAAATTAAAGAGTTTCGTGGTACATTGTTGAAATTAATGATATCAGTCTCGTCTTCGATTTATGAAAGATCTCGACTTCAGCAAGAGTATGATAATGGAGTGCAAGAATCTACGATGCATATGCAAGAGGAGAATGATCATACGGTTGGAAACTTGGAGCCTAAAGATTGCAAGAGCAAGGATTCTGGAGGAAAGCATGATACAAGCAGCATGTCAGGGATTGATGACACCATACCCGTATCTGACGAAGAGTCTACAAACACGGTACAAAGGAATGTGGTATATGATGTCTATGCCGATGAACCACCGCATGTTGCGCATTCCGAACCTAATTATGACAAACATGGGATGGAAAAGGGTGATAGTTTTACCACTTCAGATTCATCCGAGGTGAGTCAAAATAGGGGAGAAATTGTTCAGAATGTTATAGTTCATCATGATAAATGCTTTATGACTGCTTCTCTAACCGATTCTGATTCCAAGATTAAAGAGCTTGAAACGATTTTAGCTCAGCAATCTAAAGCTCTTGAGGATGCCAAAATTCAATTTTCAAAGAAAACGGATAAATTTGAAAAGTATTTTGAAAAAATTGAAAATTCAAACGTTGTTCTTGAAAGAAAATTAAATCAAAAAATTCAAGATTCTAAAGCTGAAAAAGATAATTTTGTGAGACAAATTAAGTCGCTTGAATTTAAATTGGCATCCCAAGATGAATTGCTCAAAGAGAATGAGACTTTAAAGGCTCAAGTACAAGAAAAGGTCTTTGCTATAGCTGCGTTGAAAAACGAATTGAGAAAAACTAAAGGATCTAGTGTGGATACTAAGCTTGAAAAACCATCAATCTTGGGGAAACCGCCTCAAATTCAGTCTGTTAGACAACCGACTGCATTTAGATCTGAGCGACCAAACTCCTCGAGACCGCGGTTTGCCTCCCAAGTTGATATGGTTCATCTTTCTAGACCAGTCACTCCACTATCTAGGCCCAATGTGACTAAAACAGCTTTTGCAAGACCTAATCACATGATTGCATCTAGCCTCCCTAGACATAGTCTAAAGAACACGTCTCGAACTAGTTCAAATGATGTTCGCCATAAATTTGGTCTAAGGGAAGCTATTCAGAAGACACAAGTAAGAGATAGGAATTTTAAACCTAGATAGATGCCTTCTAGATTACCCAACACTGTTTACCGTAGCATATCATATCCTAGGAGCATCAATCAATCATCTAGGAATTCTAGATCTTACTCGGACATTAAATATGCTACTTGTAAAACATGTAGGAAATGTGTCTTTAAAGCCAATCATGATTCTTGTGTCAAGAAATTTCTTAATGAGGTGAACTCCCGTGCTAGACTTAAATCCCAGTGGGTGCTAAAATAAAACCCATGGGTAAAATGTGGCGCCCCACTGGTAGAACTTTCACTCTTGTAGGAAACGAGTGCCCTTTAACTAGGATAGTCTCTGATTCTACTAAGACTACTAGGGAGGAAATTGAAAAGGAGGATACATCACTTAAGCCTGAACTTAAGGTTTTATATAAAAGGAAACGTTTGTTAGCTAAGACAAGTGAATCATCTCCTCAGGTCACCTCTAGCACAAGAAAATAAAATTGTGAACCCCCACTTGTTTCTAAGATAGATATCGCTAACCCATATCAAAGCATGCAAATTCCAAATGAAAATGCAGGTACCAAAGAGGATGTTCCAAAAGAACGAAGTGGTCCAATCATTGTATACCATTCAATTAAGGACACTCTCAGAGTTTGGTTGCTAAAGAAGCTGATATCTAAGAAACAAGTGTCTCAGGGGATTTCCAGTTAAGCTTATAGTGCATCAGGACTTACAGTCACATAACAGACTGTAACTCGCTCTCAAAAGACAGGAAAGTTCATCCCGATGATAAACTTATCCTTACAACGAGAAATTAATTTTTCTCGGGCATGAGCTAATATTAAAAACATTTGAAGTTTTTAAGCTCATGCACAATGACTTACAGTTAAATATCAGACTGTAACTCAAACTTTAATTTTAGGAAAGCTTATCTTTAAAGATAGTTTATCCCTGTAACGGGAAAATAAATTTTCTCGGTCATGAGCTTGTATTAAAACATTCCAGGTTTTAAGCTCAGAAAGGAAAGTGAATCTTTTAAATAAGAGAACTTTTCCTCATAACAAGAAATTCACCTTTCTCGGTCATGAGATTTACGTTAAAACATTCAAAGTTTTTCAAGCTCATGAAAATGACTTCTAAGTACATGTCAACTTAGGACTCGTTCTTCAGTTAAAAGGAAAGTTTATCGCCGATGATAAACTTATCCTTAACAACGGGAAGTTTACAACTTCTCGGACTTGAGCTCGTTTTGTAAGATATTCAACATCTTAAGCTCAAGTAACTGGTTTTCAAAACAATGAACACAATTTTTCGAGAATTTCTCAAAAGGTTTTTCTAAATCTTTCAAAATTGTGTGTTCAAAAATGTTTTGATAAAAAGAGCATGTCTTCTGGAATCGATAATATTTACGATACTAGAAATGTCATTCAATAATGACACGGGGTTGTAAATAAAGTTAAGTTCGAATGTTTTAAAACATGCTCAAAATGGCTTGCTATTATTTCCGATAGTAACCCGCTTTTCACTTTAAAGTCAAGATTTTCACCGGAAAGCTTTGACTCAAACAACAGGAATTAATTTCTCGGGCATGGTTTACTTTATAACCATGTAAGGGATTGTGTTTACGTAATAACACAATCTAACACGAATATATGTACGTGTCAGTGCATTTATTTGTTAAAACAAGAGAAATCTTGTTTTTATGAAGTTATCATCTCCACCAACCGTAGCAATTTACAATTGATATCTACATACTCGACGATGCGACTACTCAAACGGCGACTACAGCTCTTTCAATAGAACACGGGTCAACAATTGAGGGGGAGCAATTGTCCAGCATTCAGAATCCTTGATGCCGAGAGTGCCAAGTTCACATATTGGTGTCAAGACAACGATATCAATCATACACATGGAGTCAAGAGATAACTTCAGACATGACGAGGAGACCAACATTCGTGAACAAGAACCATGTGAATCTTTCATATGATGTTCTCCATCATTCAGGTCCAACCTCGTAAATTGCTAATCTTGTGAATACATTATCATATATGATCTTTGCACGTGATAAATACCTTACACTTGTGTTTAAAAGGTATTTAATTTACGTTTCAGCACACCCTCATTAATTTGAGGGGGAGCTTGTGTAATTCATGTAGATAATTGGATTTGCATTTTTCTTCCCAAATTTTCTTAAAATGCTATTAAATCAATTGATATTAAAAACATCGATTGGGTTAATATTTTTAATATGGGGGAGAAAATGTGATTTAATATGGGAAATTATCACAAATGGTTTGACTTAACGTGATAGCTCATCCCGACATGTGCGAAATGTTTTCGGATATCGTGGCATATGTTAAGGGGGAGCAAAATGGATTTGCACTTCAAAATGGATTTCATGGTGACATATACTTACCCAAAACCCATTTATTTCACGACGATGAAGAATGTGGTGACATAAGGATGGGAGGATAGGTTAAGTCCAATGATTCTTCTAGAACCGGAGGAATCTTCCCAAGGACATTTCATAGCTAGAAATAGTAGTCCTTAGGAAAGTTGGAGAAAGATTGTGAACGTAGCTGAATGCCGACCAAGTACTTAAGTTAGCACTGGAACAATCACAACAAGGTGCTAGTTATGACGTATTGGTAAGCATTGAAGGGGTTGAAGAATGAAAAAGAATTGTAAAGATAAAGGGTGTAAAGAAAGAAGCCCTCCTTACAACTTTAGGCAGAAACCGGGTCAACACATATGCTATTGAGATCATTTTAATGATGCTCGATATTGAAGATAGACATCATGGACCCAGTGATGCAATGCACAACCCATCCCAGCTAACTCAGATATCTCTTAAAAGATATTTGTTTTAATCACACGGAGACAACACGTTATCTATCGATTTATTCACTCTGAATAAATTGGTATTGAAATGGTGGCACTCCTCTCCAGCCTCCGATCACTAAAATCCAAAATGCACGATCGAGTCTAGAGCCATTTGAGATCATCAAATATCTCATTAGGAGACACTTTCATATTTCCTTGCTTCTTCACACACTGTGAAAAGTAAGAAAAGATCTTAAGAGTCCTACGCAAAATCTTCATGATCTTGCCTGAACATCCGAGTAATACAAAAGAATTTACAATGAAGATGGAAATCCTTCTTGAGCGAATATCAAAAAGCTCATGGTAGGTGACTTATGCGATTCTTTATGAATCAAACTTGTGATAACTGGAAAGCAACAACTGTTTAATTCTTAAATGAATTTAAA
Organism: Glebionis coronaria; assembly: GCA_025667525.1. Taxonomy (NCBI): domain Eukaryota; kingdom Viridiplantae; phylum Streptophyta; class Magnoliopsida; order Asterales; family Asteraceae; genus Glebionis; species Glebionis coronaria. Next base: position 211,947,347 of record CM046876.1, on the reverse strand, counting down.
CACGTTCCAGGCCTCTACGCATTATCTTAGTGATCTTGCCAGAACACTCAGAGTGATACCTTAGTGTTCACAGTGATGAGTGGAAATCCTTCTAGTGTTAACCTCAAACAACACTTGGTAGGTAACTTGCAAGATTCTATACGAATCAAGCTCGTGACAACTGGAAAGCAACGATGGTGCGGTTCTTAATTGAATTTCACTTGTTCCAGGAACATGAATTGACGGCTTCAAAATCATGCGGATATTCTTTTCCAACTGATTCACTCTTTATGTTCGCAGTCAGCTTTGGACGGTCGAATAAAGAGAACGGGTTTACCTGTGAAATCTTGTCAAGGAGGTTCTTAATTGAAACTACCTGTCACAAGTACGATATTTTTATATCGTCCAACGGTCTTCACCGACCGGAGGTAAAATGCTACCGAATTAGAATGAAATGTTCAAGGCCATTTCATTCGTGTATATGTTTTGTTGCTAACTGTCTTATGCAGCGTAACAAGAAGGTGGCATTGTTGGGTACAATCCAGAAGAAGTCGTCAACACATGCTTATGCTTTCTGCACTTAATACTTCAACAAATTCAAGAAAGTCTAAAAGTCAAGTCTTCCGCTGTATCAAACTCTGAAGCTTTCAAGAATTTATAAAAGTATAAGTATGCGGAACATGAAGTCACGAAGAGGCAAATATCACAAGTGATGAATGCACAAGGTCAAAGCAAGGACACATGTTCAAGACCAAAGTCAAAGATCTCATCAGCATATTCACAAGAACAAGATCGAAGACTCAAGCATAGTATGCTAGGTTTAAGATTTTGTAAAATGGTGTGACCTCCCTTTGGGGGAGATTGTTGGAAATACGTTTTTCCAAGGAAAGTCTCGGTCACATCATTGTTAGCATAGATCACGAGCTATAGACTATTTAGGACATTGTAACTTGGAGTGACCTCCCTTTGGGGGAGATTGTTGGAAATACGTTTTTACGTATTTAGAAAGGATCGGTCACTCCAATAATATTGGGCTCGTGATCCAATATAGTCCATATAGCCCACATGTAGGGTGGGCTATATAAACCCCCTCCTAGCATGTTAGGAGGGGTTGGTGATTCACTTTACACACACTTCAATCTAATACTTATTATTCTCTCTAACCTTTCTCTAGTTTCTCTCTCTACATCTTCATCTATCTTTCTATCTCTTTAGATAATCACAACACAAGGATAATCCAAGGATTACGAGGACCTACAACCCGAGTATGTTTTTGGACCCAAGTGACCCGACCTGAATAGGCTTATTCGGGTCCGGGTCGAATTTTTGACACCTCTAATCCTAATGATGTTGTAAAAAATAAACCATTAAGAAAAAGTTGGCATACTTACCGAGACCGGTGTTGTAAAAAGCGGGCTAGGCGGCCGCCTAGGCGGCGCCTAGGCGCTAGGCGGTCATACTCTGCCTCGATTTATGGCTAGGCGGTCAAGCTAGGCGGAAAAGTCAAAAGGCGGTCAAACATCCGCTTAGGCGGTGCTAGACAGCGCCTAGGCGGAGCTAGGCGGCCTAGGCGGTCAAAAAGTCAAAGAAAGTCAACAAAAAGTCAATATTTTTTTACAAAAAATTAATAATTTTCTTTCTAATATATAATTTCCATATTCATTTTAACATAACATCTTAAAATCAAAGATAAACCTATGATTGTTAACATAAAGTAATGGATTTTTCGTGAGAATTAGAACCAACTGAACTGTATGTCACGTTTGAAGTTTTAAGTCCTTAAATTGTTATGTTTATTTGTCTATTTTGCAAAAGCTATGTGAACTTTGAATTATTAGAAATTAGAAGTATTTTGTCATGTTATACGTATTATTTATAATTTTTTAAGCATAAAATTCCAATCCGCCTAGACGAATTCCGCCTCGAAGGTGGCCAACCGTCTCACTAACGCCTAGCGATTTCTGCAACCTTGACCGAGACCAACACCAATTATAACAAAAGAGGAGTATGCACTTACATGCATAAAATATAAAACTTAAAGACATCTTGGTCCTATTATTTATACGGTGATTCCAGTTGTTAAGATTCAAACATATAACTTTATGTTCATTATTATATGTAAACATGTGTATCAATCTGTTCTCGTTCACTCCAGTTTACCATTTCTAGTATCACAACAAAGAAGTTAAGAAAAATGACCAACAGACTAATCAGTAGGATTTGAGACTTACTTGGCCTGAGACATCTCCTTTAGGAGTCTTGTAGAATCGATATAAGGTTTAACCCATGCACGCTTAAATTAAGCCTGGAAAATACAGGTATTTAAGTCAAATACTTCTAAGAAATTCTTAATCTGTAACCCTCAGCCTGAGATTTATATATATACTGAAAAGTACATCACCCACCTTCCTGGAACTGAAAGAAAGTCACCACAGACCAACATAGGATATTTGCACTGGCAGCTATCTTTTCTAATCCTTTTAGCAACTTACATAAGCTAGCTCTTCAACCAGGATGACCCGATTCCCATCTGTATCAAATTTTTTTATAATTAAAACGTGCATGTTCTTCCAATCTATTACCTTTGCATCTTCATACAAGGATTCATTGAACAAATGATTGCTAACATTATGAAGGTTATCTACGTTTTCCATGAGAACGATCTCCTCAATTTTACTTAGTGTCAATCTCTGCATACGCATAAATAAGCTCATTGTCCACTATTGGCTCTTTGCTCTTCTGCCAAACTATCGACAAATACATGACTAAATTAGGATAACACTCATTATCCTCGGTAGCACCAATAACATCCAAGAAATAGGTAGCATCTTCAGCATGCATGGATACCTTTTTTTATTATCAACGCAAAATACTGTAAACAAATCTTTTACTCAGTTTCTATATAGAAATAGATCCATATATAAACTTCATGTTACTACGACTTACATTTGATCTTGAGAACGGTGATCTTTGTAGTCCGTTGATAAAAAAATTCTGAACTTCCTAAGTGTGTCATGTCATCTTTGTCTTTACTATCGGGCTCAACACTTGCATCACTCTATTGTATTGAAGATAATGAAAACCATCTCTGTCCAAGCTTACTCTTTCGCATGTCATGTGTGAAGTCTCTTTCTGCTTGTATTGTATTTGTTGTGACTGAACCATTTTACAAAGTTGTTCGGAGATCAAAAGCATAACGAATCCAAATGCAAAATAAGACAATATTTACATCACATCAGCATAGTAACATTTACGACAACAAAAAAAGGTTCATTTCATTATATGGGTTTTACCAAAAAAAGAAGTACGGGTCTCAGACCTCTACGTCAGCACCTACATTGCCAGCACCTGTTGTCGCCTTCTGCTCGGTTTTCCATTGCCATCACCTTTTGTCCCTACAAAACTGTAATGCAAATGATTCAGATTACAGCTAACATGTTGCAGATTAATTATTTTTGTTCAGCGGGTCTACATTTTTTTGGTGTTTCGGTTCAGCAGGTCTGCATTTTTTTGGGTTGTTTTGGTTCAGTGGGTCTTTAATTTTTGGGGTGCTTGTTTCAGTAGCCTTGAGCTTGCATAAGTTTAGCTTCTTTGACCTAGCTTAATAGCAAAAAGTTACAGATGGCAAAATATGTAGGCTACTCAATGGATTTAGGTCAAAACATCATGATGTAGATGAAGAAGCATACATATAATATAGGCCGAATAACAAAAATTCGGCATGAGATATATGATCCAACATGCCGCCTAAAGATTTTATCAAGTGTACGTGATGCTTTTGACTTCGAGATGTCTTGAATATCTAAGCTTGTCACCCTTTCAGCATCTCTTGGCCCTTATAAAACACAAACACAGAAAAAAGAATCATAATATTTCTTTTTATTAAAGCCAAATTGATTTCACCCTCGCCTGAGATTGGGAAAAGGGATTTATTTGGACACATGTTTCGTTCTTCTTTATAATTAGAGTTTTTGTCTAGTTTTTCTACCAGCAACTAGGCTAGATTTTAGGCTTATGAACAACATATATTATTATTTATAGAATCATGAGATGGGTTGAAACAATGAATGTGGTTTAGAGTTGGTATTATAGTAATAATTAGTACCTGGGATGTGATTTTCACTGCTGCTTGGTCCTTTAATGACTATGGGATTGTCAAGGATGGCATCAACGAACGTGTCCTTTGCCTACAATGCTCAATATTTCAAGGTGTCTGACAAGGGTCAGCTTGTTTGTATTTTTGCGCCAGTTCTGAGCATGTTTCTGCCACTACACATCTGTCATATAAATAACATCACGGGAATCTTCTCATGTACGAATATATATCATTCATGTTCATAGGTGTATTATTTTACTCCGTTTTCACACAATAGGAAATCGTTATTTATGCAAGAATATGCAAGAACAAAAACGGAGATAGTATTTATAGCTTTTGAGTTTATTATACCTACGAAGTCAGGCCATTAGACCGCAGCTAACATGTTTGGACATCTCCACAACATCAATGATCTAAGTCATGGATAATAGAGGTTGACTAATTTTAGGGCCCAATGCAGGTTTAGAGGCATGTTATGGGAACTTTTGAACACCCCATAGAGTCATGGGGGGCCAGCAACTTTCAAAACCCTTATTTGAAAGTTCGATGGTAGGACCAAGAATAAGGTGCTCGCAACTACTCTATTACGATCACCTATATACCCACGTTAAGCCTAACGGTGCCTGTTTAGTGCGCAGGGTCCTAAAGCAAGTTTCACTTGGTGCGAGAGCCGGAGTCCACAAGACCCCAAATTAAGCCTAATTTGGGTTAAGCTCGGTCTACCCCAACTTTTTCATCAACAAGTTGGCGCCATCCGTGGGACCCTTACTAAGCTCTAACAAATGACGAAAAGCGGTAAGAATGAACGTCGTCAAGTATCCTCAATGGTAGATGGCCGTATCACATCAATAAGTGTTACCCCTGGATCTGCCAACGAGGCAAACACTCGGGACGTGAACAATCCCCCAGTTATAAGAACGGGAGGACTGTTCTCAACTCCCCTAATCGCCGCGGGGGAAATAGACATCAAATCGGAGTCAACTCAACCTCCTCCCAATATACAAAAAAGAAAGACGCCCCAAGAGGAGAGAGGGGAAGTCATCGCTACAAAGGCACGCATGATGGAGGAGTATGTAGCTCATAACTTACTGATAGGTGTGAAAACACCCATCCTTTTACCACTTAATTCTGGCTAAAACGAGACCAAAACACTTATTTAATATCATTTGTTTGGAATTATGCGTGGTTTTTGTGTTTATTGTGTTTTCAGAGTCAACCGGATGAATATTGAAGAAAACATGGGATTGCACGGGTTTTATCGAGGAAAAAGACTCAAGACGAAGTCTATTGTCCAAGAGACGCAAAAGATTTGAAGTCATTGTGCCAAAGATGGAAGATTCATATATGTCGAAGAACTCGAGTCTATTAAACAAAAGATTATAAGACGAGTTGGAATTATTCACCGACACTTCTCAAATCCAAGTCGGAAACGTTTATTTAAAGAAGCGTGGAGACTAAAGAAGAAAGAAGAAAAAGAAGCCCAAACCAAAGCCCAATCACAAGCCCACCACCACAAGACTTGCCTATAAATAGGACTTTACTTCACAAAAAATGACACTTAGTTTTTAGGTAGTTTGTAGTTTTTCATTTTTCTCTCTAGTTTTAGAGAGAGAAAGTTCAAAACTTTCTCTCACTAGATTTCATCTTTTTCTATTTCAAGATCAAAACTTTGTATTATTTTTCATTAATCAAGTTCAAGTTTTTAGCTTTTAATCTTTAATCTCATCCTTCCTTTCTTTGATTTTGATTGATTTTGGTACAAATCTCGTATGATCCGTGTTGTTCATCAATGATTTTGTGCTTAAAAAGTTAATCTTTTATGCTTTCCTAAGTTTCTACACAAATAAGCTTTGAGATCCTTGTGCTTATTGGCTTATTTGTTGATTTTGCTTATTTACTTTTTAAAGTTTTTATAAAAAGTTAATCCTTTTATCATTTGATTTGTGAGTTTGCTTATTTTGAAGTTTGATAAGTTGTTATTCAAGCTTATTTGATTCGATCTTTATTAGATCCGTTTTAGTTTAGTGATAAGCTTTTTCATAGCTTATTGCTAGCTTTTGTCTCGGATCAACATTGATTTCGGAAAGGGCAAAGCCCTTTTCCGACCTGTTATTCCGACCAGGGACACCCCTTCATTCCGATCGTATGATCGGAAAAGGGTTTAGTAGATTCCGATCAGCATTGTTTCAAGTATTCCGATTGTAGCAAGTTTTACCACATTCCGATTGGCCCCTCCTTGCCTTATTCCGATTGTACTCATTTTGTCCATCATTCCGATTGGGAGTTTTCCACGCATTCCGATCATTGTCAATTTCGAATATTCCGATCAGCAACAATTTGTGTTATTCCGATTGAGATTTTATGTGATATTCCGATCTGTGTAGCTTACTTGACATTCCGATTGGAACCTTGTCCCTTATTCCGATCATTAGCTTTTCTTAGTATTCCGATCACCCCGATCGGAATATATTCCGATTGCATTCTTTTGTGGTATTCCGATTTAAGTTGTTTTGCTATATTCCGTTCTTACTTTCTTTTAGTACTTTTCAACTAAGTTCATATTTTTACAAAGTTTTCCAAGAGTTAGTTTTTATTGAGTGTCCATTTATTTTACTAGTATAATATTTAAGTTTTCAAACATTTATTTTTAATACTCGTCTTTTTACTTTAATCATTTAAAGCTTTAAGTTTACTCTTCGACACTTAATTACTTGTCATTAGTTTAAAATAGATAAACAAATCAACACCTTTTCATTAACCAAGAACAAATCATTCCACTTAGAGCCGAAATCAATTCGAGAAGATACCGAGAACTTAAATCCGAACCCAATGAAAACATTAGTATCACTTACAAGCACTCATCCCTTTGGTAGCAAAACATTTAAAGATGGTAGAGGAATCAAAGCGCCCGAAGCATGCCTCATCCTCAGAGGCAGTCTGTCAGGATCAAGTGATAATCCGTCCGAAAAACATATGCGCGCAAGTTATTCCTCGGAGGACCAAATCTTCTCACAACCTTGGAGGAGAGCCAGGAAAAACGCCTTTACGAGGCGCATACAACATTATGGAGACACCAGAAAGTGCCGCATGCCATCGAACGTGAAAACTTATGATGGCACGACGGATCCAAAAGACCACTTAAAAGTCTTTGAATCCCAGGCAGGTATCAAACAATGGCCAGAGCCCGTATGGTGTAATATGTTTAACTCTACACTCGTAGGGAACGTGCGAACGTGGTTTGATAGGCTTCCACCGCGAACAGTCAACGGGTACGAAGTATTGCGAAAAGCGTTCAAAAGAAATTATGTGCAGCAAAAAAGGCATGATAGGAGTGTTGTATCGCTCGCCAGGTTAAAGCAGCACCAAGGCGAATACTTGGAAGACTTTCTGGAATGTTTCAAAAGCGAGTGTATTCAAATAAAGGATTGCCCAGAAATTTGAAAGTATCCTGCCTCATGGCGGGCATACAGAACAGCGACTTAATAAAGAAGCTTAATGAAAGAACGCCTGAAACCTTCGATGGAGTGCTAAGGCGGGTAAGGTCTTTCATACAAGGAGAATCGGCTGCTTCAGAAATAACACGAAGCACGTATGATCACAAATATATTCGCATGCCCAATGAAGGACCCAACAATCAAGGAAAATCTCCAAACCTTGATTACGTAGGAAGGAGAATGCAGGGGTGAGATTATAACTCAACGTTTACCCCCCTTAAGTTAACGCCAAGAGAGATCCTAGTGTCAGAAGATGTGAGTTTCACAAGGACAATGCCAATGACCACCCCGGTCGAAAAACGCGCCAGTAATAGATTCTTTGAATACCACAATGAAAGAGGACACGCTACGAACGAATGTATTCAGTTGCAAAAATATATCGAGAATAGAGTAAAGAAAGGCGAGCTAAAACACCTTGTCAAGGAAAACACGAAGGATGATAGACAAAGAGTCGCTAGCGCGAACATTTACATGGTGGAATCGTGGCAACGAAGGACAAGGCAGAGGGTGAGCCAAAAATTATCGAAGGGGAAAGACATTTCTTTTCCCCCACTCAATGCAAGGAACATCGTAGACGGCCCGCTAGTTATAGAAATAAGCATTGGTCAGCACAACATACATCGTATGTATGTGGATGGAGGTTCATCGGCAGAAATAATGTACGAGCACTGTTTTCTAAAGCTTAACGCAGAAATAAAGAGCCAATTGATGCCTGCGACTTCCCCGCTCATCGGATTCAGCGGAGAAGCGGTATGGCCCTTGGGCCAACTAGAGTTAGCAGTAAGAGTGGGAAATGATGAGCACTCGACAGAAGTCCCAATGAATTTTTTATTCATACGGTCGCCATCACAATATAACGGGATCATAGGGCGACCAGCTATACTAGCAATGCGAGCGGTACAAATACAAGGTTTTGCCAAGTATAAAAAGTTATCGTCCGATCTTTTCGAATTGATTACTAGTTAAGAGTGCGACTCAGTCGTTCTTGGTGGAAAATAAAAAGGTTTGGTTATCTATTTTAAACTAATGGTAAAATGAAAGTGTCGTTGAGTAAAATTAAAAGCTGTAAAAATTAAACTAGATTGACGAGTTAAAAATAAATGATTGAAAACTTAAAAACAAAATTTAGAAAAACACTTGGTAAAAACAGAGATTTCGGGAAGCGTGCAATTTTTGGAAATTAAAACATAATGAATTTAAAACTTGAAAACTTTAATACAAAAACTTAAACCATCGGAATGCCCTATCGGAATCCCGTCGGAATAATCCGTCGGAATGTGATCGGAATGCACAGGTCGGAATGTCTCAAAATGAATCCTATCGGAATGCTTCTGATCGGAATATAATCGGAATGATTGGTCGGAATACACCCAATCAGAATGTATAAAAGACAGCCATCGGAATATGGCAAAACTGAGACCAATCGGAATATCAAAAGTACCCTCGTCGGAATCCTGATCGGAAAGTAAAAGGAATACAAAACCCTTTTCCGATCCAAAGATCGGAATAATAGTGCACATATCGGAATGTGAGGCCCTAATCGGAATACCCAATCGGAAAAGGGTTTAACCTTTTCCGATGACTTGCAATTCGAGAAAATCAAGACCAAATAAGCAAAGTTTTAATAAGAATTATCCAAAACTTTACTAATTATAAGATGAAAGGTGTAATAAGCACGAATAAGAACTTATCAAAACTTAAATAAGCAACTTTTCAAAAACAAACTTTAAAAAGACAAACTTTTTAGAAAACTTAAAAAAATAAATAAGCTAAGTACCAAATAAGCCAATAAGCATAATAAGCTCAAAGCTCAATTTGCACAAAAACTTAGATATGATCAAAAAGATAAACTTTTTAATAACATAAACATCAAGATGAAACAATATGAAAAATGATAACGAATCAAAGGTAAATAAAATCAAGAAAGGTAGAAGAAGATTAAAGATAAAAAAAACTTAACTTGAACTTGTAGATCAAAGATTCAAAGATACAAGATTGTATTAAAGCTTAAAACATGAAAGAAAGAAAATATGAATTTTTTGTGAGAGAAAGTTAAACACTTTCTCTCTCTAAAAATAAAACTAAAGAAAGAAAAATAAACTAGCTAACTCCCCTCCTAATGTGTCATTAGGAGGGTATTTATAGGAGATGGGGAGGTGCATGTGCTTCCTTCTTTCTTTCTTTCTTCTCGACTCGAATTAAATTCTTTGTCTTTCTCGACGTCGTCTCGGGATTTGTCGATGTAAAATGAACTCGTCTTCTAATTTTCTTCTATAATTAGACTTGAGTTCTTCGAATTCATTAAACTTCCGTCTTTAGACTTTTTCTTCGATAAATCGTCAGAATAGGCCTTGGACTTCCGCTCCTTTTTCATCTTTTGGTCCTAAAACACAATAAAAACACAAACCACGCATAATTCCGACTTTTACGACATAAAATACACGTTTTGGTCTTCTTATTATTGGAAATAAGTGGTAAAAGGATAAGTGTTTTCACACTTATTAAATCCCCTACACTTGACCATTGCAATGCCCTCATGCAATGCATTAATTTCAAAGCACGGTTTACATTTTTCATCATAAATAACCCACCTTGGCCTTTATTAAATACTAAACTTTAAGGAAATTAAAAAGATAGAAATATGTACAAAACAAGTAAAGAAATCAATGACTTACATTGGGGTTTTGGCTGTCATGAATGCTTATCATCCTCAAGTTTCACGTTCCCCATACCAAGCTTAAAAATGAGATCATTGTTATTATAAGTTAGCAAACTAACACGAACTCATGTGGCCCAATTATTCACTTAGACTCCCTTATTCCTAGGTGTATCTCTTATATTTTAATTGTTGTCTTGAATGATCACGAGGATGTATTGTTGACTTATTTCGATAGTTATTTAGGCCGGAAATAAAGTAGGATGATTTAATCAATAGTTAGCTAAAGGAAAAAATCTTTTAAAACTGCTTCTCGGGACTTCATAAAGTTCATATCTTGGCATAACTCGCTTCACGATTTGAGACCTTTCTCAGACCGATATTTGGCAGCGACTTCATACTTCAAATCTTGAGAGACGTTCATGAAATAATGGTCTTCTCTTAATAATAGGAATTTCTTCACTTGAACTTTTTGAGAGATTCTTCATATTTGGACCACGACTTCTTCATTTTTCTCCAATCTTTATTTTGGACTTTGATATACAACGATCCGCCTCCTTTTAGGACTTGGATCTATTTATCCTCATACCTTATTAGGGCCTTTTTGGATAGACTTCTCCATGATCTTTTGGGGAGTATTTGCTTTTCGTCGTGTGTCTCGATCCTTCATATTGATTTTCGATAAATGATTCTTCACATCACTTTTGGATCTTCAGCAACGAAATGTAGACCTCATGCCTTGTTAGGGCCTTTTCGAACTCGCCAATCTTCGCATCCCGCTTCAATAAGTTATGCCTTGGCTATGAACTCTAATTATTACTGAGCAACTTTTAAACGATCTTGCGCTAGAGGCTAAGTAACTTTTCAAATCGTACAACCTTATTTATTGCAAATATATTTATTAGCAAGGGATGGGAGAAAAAGCTTATAATCAACTCACATAAATTCATGAAAGAATACCAAACTTATAATTGACTCTATCATCTCTCGTTCTCCACAATCTAAAATCTCAAGGAATGAGACTCGTGGATGCTTAGCCAATTAAATCAAAGTTTTGGGTTTTCGAATCATCTATAGGATCTTGCAAATTCTTAGACTTTTTCAAGTTTAGAAATCGCATTTTAATGTTCCCTTGATAAACAACTCTCTAGGATCAATTATAGGAACTTGCAAAAAGTTCTTGTTCTTACCCGTGAGAGTTAAGACTTTCGCGTTTTAAAGTTCCCTATATAAAAGCCTAGCAAAACTTAACTTAAACACGTTAAGGATACTAGCTAGAGTAAACTTAGATAAGTAAACTCGGATTGAGTCAAAAGATTCATGACTTGAAAAATTTAAAACCACTTTATTAAACTTTATTTTTAGCAAAGAAAGTAAATAACGAAACAAAGGAAAACTACAAGGCCAAAATAGATTAAAAATTTTGAAAATTGTCGAAAAATGAAATTTTCTGGTTAAAATGAGGACAAATTAATGGAAAAGCCCTCTTACTTCGATAGAAGTCCCCCTACACTTGATATAAACATTGTCCTCAATGTTTAAGCATGTGGGAGTAAACTCCCCTACACTTAGGACATTGTGCACTTTGTTTAAATCTTGCTAAGGGAAGGACAACTATAGTGATTTCAGTGTGAACATATAAGATATGAAATATTGAATCACGAGAGTTTAGGATAGAACCAGGAAGACTGGTACACGGGATCACGGTTCGTCAAAAGTTATCAAGAATGGATCTTTAAAGCTTTAATCCCTGCACATCATAAGAAACAAGACAACAAACACATACGGGGCTCCCCCCTACACTTATTATGAAAACAGTAAAGGATAGATCAACGGGTTGCCTCCTGAGAAGCGCTTGTTTTTGTTAACCGAGTCACGAGCCTGGCTCGACCCAGAACTAGTTCAAGGGAAACGTGGTGAGGGATGGAATCATCTCATGAGATGTCCGCACCAAAGTACAGCTTCACACGCTGGCCATTCACTTTGAAATTAGGCCCATTTGGCTGAGAAAGCTCAATGGTTCCGTATGGGAAAACGTTGGCGACAGTGAATGGACCAGACCAACGGCTCTTCAGCTTGCCCGAGAAGATCTTCAACCGATAGTTAAAGAGTAAAACTTGATCACCAACGTGGAACTCTCGGTTCTTAATCCGTGCATCATGGATGATCTTGGTCATCTCCTTGTAGATCAATGAGTTCTCATAAGCTTCATTCCTCAGTTCATTTAGCTCGTTGAGTTGAATCTTCCGAAGATCACCGGCTTTGTTGATATCAAAATTGGCCCCCTTCAAAGCCCAGTACGCCTTATGTTCCAGCTCAATAGGGAGGTGGCATGCCTTCCCATACACAAGACGATATGGAGTGCAACCAATCGGAGTCTTATATGCGGTACGGAAAGCCCATAAAGCATCATCTAACTTATCGGCCCACGAGGCACGATGCTCTCCCACAGTACGCTCAAGAATTCTCTTCAATCCATGGTTATATATCTCGGCTTGACCATTTGTTTGAGGATGATAAGAGGTGGAAAGACGGTGATTGACACCATACTTAGCCATGACTCGAGCAAATTGATCATTGCAAAAATGAGTCCCGCGGTCGATGCCCCATACATCGTTCATAGGGAGAGCCTTAGCTTCAACCCATTTAGATATGTAGTCAACGGCTACAAGGATATACTTGTTCCCTTTAGATGATGGAAATTTCCCCATAAAGTCGATGCCCCATACATCAAAGTTTCACATTCTTGTATGAAATTTTGAGGCATCTCATCTTTATGTGTGATCTTGCCTTGTCTTTGGCAAGCATCAAAATGTTTAACCATTTCATGAGCATCATGATAAATGGTGGGCCAATAAAATCCAGAGTCGAAAACTTTCTTCGCGGTGTAATTGGGACCAAAGTGACCACCGGTGGGTCCTTTATGGCAGGCTTCGAGAATGTCTAAAGCTGCGGGTCCATCAACACACCGACGAATAATCAGATCAGCACGTTTTTTGAAGAGATAAGGGTCATCCCAAAAGTAAGTCTTAACATCTTTAAAGAACTTATTCTTTTGTTGGGATGTTAACCCTTCGATGAGAATACCACCCGCTAAGTAGTTTGCAATGTCCGCAAACCACGGGGTTTCATCAAGATTGGAATTGATAGACAGTAAGGCCTCAAGGGGAAAAGAGTCGTTGATCTCTTGATTCGGAGGATCCCCTTGATAAGGATCCTCAAGTCTACTTAGATGATCCGCTGCTAGGTTTTAGACTCCCTTTTTGTCACGAATTTCAATTTTAAATTCTTGAAGGAGCAAAACCCAACGAAGAAGTCTTGGCTTAGAATCTTGCTTAGTCAACAAGTACTTAAACGCGGAATGATCGGTGTTACACGATTGTGGTGGAAAGAACAAGATAGGGGCGGAATTTCTCAAAAGCATACACTACAGCTAAAAGCTCTTTTTCGGTAGTGGTATAATGCAATTGAGCCCCCGTCATTGTCTTGCTAGCATAATGGATTGGTTGGAAGTGTTTGTTCACCCTTTGTCCTAAAACCGCTCCAATAGCAAAGTCGCTAGCATCACACATCAATTCAAAAGGTAGCTCCCAGTTAGGGGTAACCAAGACCGGTGCCTTAGTTAGCTTATCCTTAAGAAGATTGAAAGATTCGAGACAATCTTTAGAAAAGATAAAAGGAGTATCTTTTTCCAAGAGGTGGGTCATCGGGCGAGTGATTTTAGAAAAATCTTGAATGAATCGACGATAGAAGCCCACATGACCAAGGAAACTTCTCACACCCCTCACGGTTGAAGGTGGAGGTAATTTTGCAATAACATCGACTTTAATACGGTCCACTTCAAGACCGTCTTTGGAGATTTTGTGTCCAAGAACAATGCCTTCTTTTACCATGAAATGACATTTTTCCCAATTTAGAACAAGGCGAGTGTCTTCACACCGCTTAAGCATGCGTTCCAAATTGGCAAGGCAATGAGAGAAAGAATCACCATAGACCGAGAAATCATCCATGAAGACTTCCATAGTTTCTTCAACCATGTCATGGAAGATAGCCATCATACACCTTTGGAAAGTCCCGGGGGCATTGCATAAGCCGAAAGGCGTTATTTTATAAGCAAATTTTCTATAAGGACAAGTGAATGTGGTTTTCTCTTGGTCTTTAGGATCGATGGGAATTTGAAAATACCCGAAGAAACCGTGTAAAAAGAAGTAATAATCATTACCCGCAAGACGTTCAAGCATTTGGTCCATAAAAGGAAGGGGAAAATGATCCTTTCTCGTAGCATCATTGAGTTTACGATAGTCTATACAAACTCTCCACCCTGTAACGAGACGAGTAGGAATCAACTCGTTATTTTCATTGGGCACAACGGTGATTCCGCCTTTCTTAGGCACACAATGGACTGGACTAACCCATGGTGAATCCGAGATAGGGTAGATTCTTCCCGCATCAAGAAGTTTGATAACCTCTTTTTTGATAACGTCATGGATCTTGGGATTCACCCTTCTTTGGTTTTGAATAGTGGGTTTAAAGTCGTCCTCCATGAGAATTTTATGTGTGCAAAAGTGAAGATCAATTCCACGAATATCGGAGATTTTCCAAGCAATCACTTTCTTATGATTCTTCAGCACGGCGATAAGTCGGGATTTTTCGTCTTCTTTCAAATCCTTTGCGATGATGACGGGCGACTTGTTATTGTCTTCAAGGAAAACGTACTCGAGATGAGACGGTAGATCCTTAAGCTCTAAATCCGGAGGATTTTTGATGGAAGGCGTAGTCAAATTCGGTTCATCGATAGAGATTTCCTTAGGAGACTGTGGAGAAATATGGTCCCCATTGAGAAGTTTCTCAATAGTACGAATGTCTTCATCCCAATCGGAGGGAGAATCGTCATATTGTAAGTCCACATCTCCCAAAGTTGCTTCAAAGTTTTTGAAAAGGAAATCACTTTCTCCAATTGGAGTTAGTGATGGAGCAATAGAGGCAACGGTTTCAACAATGGGTAGAGAAGAAGAACCACTTTTACTAGCGTCTTTGAAATGTTCTTCACAAGCCTCATCAAGAACGTCAATGAAATTAACGCTCTCGTTTTTAGAAGGCTGCTTAGAAAGTTTACCCCTGTTGAAGACGATTTTATCGTCACCAACTCTCATGATTAATTCGCCCGCGGCTACATCAATGATAGTGCGACCGGTCCTCTAGAATGGACGTCCAACGATTAATGGAACACGGGGGTCCATCTCGTACATATATATATATATATATATATATATATATATATATATATATATATATCAAATCAAATCAAATCAAAATCAAATCAAATCAAATCAAAATCAAATCACAAACCCTTATATAGGAAGGATGGTGAAACAATGCCTTAAATACAAAATTCAATAAAAATAACACATGTAATTCATTAAAGGGTTTCCATAAAATGCTTCAAAAAGAAAATAGGAATTATAAATGATGCCTTAAATACAAAATTCTATAAAAAGGATGGTGAAACAATGCCTTAAATACAAAAAGAAAATAGGAATTACAAATGATGCCTTAAATACAAAATTCTATAAAAAGGATGGTGAAACAATGCCTTAAATACAAAATTATATAAAAATGACACATGTAATTCATTAAAGGGTTTCCATAAAATCCTTCAAAAATAAAATAGGAATTACAAATGATGCCTTAAATACTAAATTATATAAAAAAGGATGATGAAACAATGCCTTAAATACAAAAAGAAAATAGGAATTATAAATGATGCCTTAAATACAAAATTCTATAAAAAAGATGGTGAAACAATGCCTTAAATACAAAATTTTATGAAAAATGACACATGTAATTCATTAAAGGGTTTCCACAAAGAGAAAAGTTATTTTGCATCCTTGTTTTTTGGTGGAAACTAAGGGACAAATCCCCACCCTTCATCTATTTTTGATCTAATGCTAGAGATTAACCTAAGATTTAAAAACAACACGGAGGGGCCATTTTTGTCAAAATGTCCAAAAGTTGAAAAAATGGGCGGAGGTACCAAAGTTGTAAATATGACGGAGTAATGAATTATCACTAGTGATATTTCACAAGCGAAAATCAATGAAATATCACTGTTGACAAAACAATGAAATTTCATTGAGATATTACGCAGTAACTATGTTAATGAAATATCACTAGTGATGTTTCATTAATATCTCTAGTGATATCTCATTATTTTTATCTGTGACGAAATATCACTTGTGATAACCGATTTTCAAAATATTTACAATTTAGTTATTCCGCCGCTTTTTTTCAAATTTTGGACATTTTGACAAAAATGGTCCCTCTATGTTTTTTTAATCTTAGGTAATCGATGGCTATGATTTGTCCCTTGGATTCCAACAAAAAACAAGTTTCCAAAATAACCGGACTCACCCACAAAATGCTTCAAAAAGAAAATAGGAATTACAAATGATGCCTTAAATACAAAATTCTACAAAAATGATGGTGAAACAATGCCTTAAATAAAAAAAGAAAATAGGAATTACAAATGATGCCTTACAAATAAAACTCTATAAAAAGGATGGTGAAAAAATGCCTTAAATACAAATACAATAGAAATAGTAATACAATATACAAATACATACAAATACAATACAAATACAATACAAATACAAATACAAATAAAAATACAATACAAATACAATACAAATATAAATACAAATACAAATGCCTTATATAGGAAGGATGGTGAAACAATGCCTTAAATAAAAAAATTCTATAAAAATGACACATGTAATTCATTATATGGTTTTCATAAAATGCTTAAAAAATAGGAATTACAAATTATGCCTTAAATACAAAATTCTATAAAAAGGATGGTGAAACAATGCCTTAAGTACAAAAAGAAAATAGGAATTACAAATGATGCCTTAAATACAAAACTCTATAAAAAGGATGGTGAAACAATGCCTTAAATACAAAATTCTATAAGAAAGACACATGTAATTCATTAAAGGGTTTCAATAAAATGCTTCAAGAGAAAATAGGAATTACTAATGATACTTTAAATACAAAATTATATAAAAAAATTATGGTGAAACAATGCCTTAAATACAAAAAGAAAATCGGAATTACAAATGATGTCTTAAATACAAAATTCTATAAAAAGGATGGTGAAACAATGTCTTAAATACAAATTTTATAAAAATGACACATGTAATTCATTAAAGAGTTTCCATAAAATGCTTCAAAAATAAAATAGGGATTACAAATGATGCCTTATAAATAAAATTCTATAAAATAGATGCCTTAAATATGAATTACAAATTATGCCTCCTAATACAAAATTCTATAAAAAGGATTGTGAAACAATGCCTTAATACAAAATTTTATAAAAATGAGACATGTAATTCATTAAAGTGTTTCCAAAAAATGCTTCAAAAAGAATATAAAATTACAAATGATTCCTTATAAATAAAACTCTATAAAAACGATGGTGAAACAATGTCTTAAATACAAATTTCTATAAAAATGACACATGTAATTCATTAAAGGGTTTCCATAAAATGCTTCAAAAAGAAAATAGGAATTACAAATGATGCCTTAAATGCAAAATTCTATAAAAAGGATGGTGAAACAATGCCTAAAAAACAAAATTCTATAAAAATGACACATGTAATTCATTAAAACGTTTCTATAAAATGCTTCAAAAATAAAATAGGAATTACAAATGATGCCTTAAATACAAAATTTTATAAAAAGGATGTTGAAACAATGCCTTAAATACAAAAAGAAAATAGGAATCACAAATGATGCCTTAAATACAAAATTATATAAAAAGGATGGTGAAACAATGCCTTAAATAGAAAATTTTATCAAAATGACACATGTAATTCATTAAAGGGTTTCCACAAAATTCTTCAAAAAGAAAATAGTAATTACAAATGATGCCTTAAATACAAATTCTATAAAAATGATGGTGAAACAATGCCTTAAATACAAAAAGAAAATAGGAATTACAAATAATGCCTTCTAAATAAAATTCTATAAAAAGGATGGTGAAACAATGCCTTAAATACAAATACAATACAAACACAAATACAATATCTATTATCTATTATATCTAATAAACCATAGTTTTTTACAGCTCTTTAAAGCAGCTATTGTACAACCCTTAAAACACGCATCTAATTAATTTTTTCTAAATTTAACTAAGCCTCTGGTGTTTACACGTGGCATTCGGTTAAAATAATACTTTACTTGCAAGGTCAATTAGCAATAAATAACAACATTATTGATTTGGAAAGGTAGTGAATACAGATACGTTTAACTTTTGTCGTTGATTTTTGTCTTTCAATATTTTAATTCAACTTCAATAGTTTAAAATTAAATTGCTTTCAAAACTATCATTTAATTTGTTTCTCTATTTTGTTCATCTTTTATCTCGCAGGTTTATATATGTAGATTTGTGAAGTTTCATTTGATTAACTTTTATGGAGATATTATTACGGTAAAGACATATAGTTTTATTTTTTAACTTTTTAATTTGTTATAATTTTCATATATTTATGGATCTATTATAATACGGTAAAAGCTTAAACCATTTTAAAGCTAAAGACATGAACTTGACCGATCTTGCAAAGCTAAAGACATCATTAAAAAAGGAGGCTACAAAAACCGTTATATATAATGTCATGTGTTATATATGGGCTTTGCATTACATGCACATGTTATTTATAGTTTTTTTTTTAAAATATGCACACAATTTATATTTTTTATAAACACCAATGTACATTTGTTATATCGGCCTACCAAGTCGAAAGTTTTTTTCAACCAAAAGTACACATACGCAAATATCAATATTCTACCAGGAACTCTTGAGCGTGCATGTGGTACATGATGTCCAAATTCGAATACCAACCATCTTATAGATGGAGGAATCAGGCAAGCACACAAATTTATTCAAGTCTTTAGGAAGGGTTATTTGTAGTTAAAAATTTATTTACTTTTTTCTCTATTCTTAAAATATCAGTGAATTTCACGCCTTTTCATGTTTACAATTAGGAAGTAAGTAATTTGTTTAAATTTGTGTCCTAAACATATTTCTTAGGTTATCTAAGGAATATCGAAGAAATCATTATTACTACTTAGTATGTGTATCCACATTATTTAATTAGAATAATATGGTTCGTTCTATGACTTGCCAACATTTTAAATCAAATTTAAGGGATCCATGTTTTAGAAGCGATAGAGCTAAAACATTTGCCAACAAAAAACTTGGTAGTGATGTATCGCTAAGAACTTCAAGATGGTTATGTAGAATGAAAAAGCTTAACACCTAAATTTCTTTTAAACTTGATTCATTTAATTTTAACAAGAGTTATTTACTTATTTAATGCTATTGGTATCTTTAGTGTTAAATACGTAGTAGCACTAATGAGTTGGGAACTTATGTTCATCATTGAAACTGAATGTCGTTCTATTTCGTTGTTATTAACATGAGAAATTATTTGCTTGTGTTTAAACATGAGTAATATTCATTATTTGCACCATATTTAGGGGATGTTAATAAAGTTTTAGCGCATTTGAACAATCATAAAAATTTAGATGCGTTTTGATTTTTGTGTACTCATTTCAAATCGTTGTTATCGAAGCATTCTATTCTTTTGTAATCGCGCACATGCACCATGCATGAGAAACTTTAAACACACACATTAACGGGATCTCTAAACTTATATTCTCTTATGTAGCTTATTCTATAGGGGAGCCGAGATGAAATGTATGTTGTGAGGTGTTCATTCACCAAATTACTTTTCGATTACGATTTAGTTTTTTTTTACAAATGCATAAATAGGATAGTAAAATATCATATTAATTCTCAATTGATTAACTTTTTGATTACTGTAGAAAGTAAGAGACTCATGAAAACTCATCATGAAGATTGCGTAGGCAATTGTTTGCATAGGAAGATAAACTAACTTTGATTTACTATATTTACTAGACGGTGTTGGACTATCTTCTTATGCATTTTCACATTTATAACCTTTAGTTCTATACTGTTGACTTCATGTAATTTGATACGTTTTTTTATTACCTTTAGATATACGTAGTATACTTTTAAATTTGTGTAGTATGTTCCTATTCTATTACATGACACTTATATAATATTATATGTTGTGTAGAAATCAAAGATTGGGTTGTTCGGACTTCAGATATCACAAACATGTCAAACACATGGTTGTGTAGAGAGGAGAAATATGGTAGAAGAGTAAGGCTAGACTTACAAACAAATATTGACAAATTTTAGAGAACTTTTCATATTTATTTATATTATAAATTTAAAAGTGTAGTTTTTAATGATTTTAAATATTCTATTTTACTACATATATATGTTAAAATAGCACAAATGGAGCTATTTCGACATCATAAAAAGTGTTGTTTGGACAACATAAATAGGACACAAATTATCTAGCGTGTGTTTGACCACGAACTTAAATTGCAAGTTGGTGTTCCAATCATGTTATGAACATTAATCAACATGATGGTTTGTGGAACAGAACAAGACTTCACGTAGATCGGTTTATGCACATTGCATTGGCGCCATTATAATCGACTGTTATTTTAGGAAACTAGAAAAATAGTAATAACACGTTATGGCACATGTTTGTCAATAAAGATTGTATGGAAGGAGTTTCTTCTGGGTGTCTCTCTTGTGATGAAAATTTGCAACAGTTAGGAATATATCATGGGCAAGTCGGTATATATTTTCCATGACATGCTTTTACACATGACCACCTATGTGTAGTTGTATCTCACGTTAGGAGAAAAAAACATTGAAGACGGTTATTAGCGGCGAAGACGAGATCTTTCTAATACCACCACCAACGTCGTCTATAAAGAAGGTTTAAACAACGCGAGGGTTTGAGGCAAGCATACTGTCCGCTTAAATGTCACTACACGATTCAACCCACTAACCACTAAAATGTCGTTCTAAAAAAATGTATGTTCCATTATTTGACCATTTTGTTCCATATATATAATTAATGCATGTTTGATTATTACTAGCATATAATTTACGTTTGTTTATCGATGTGTGGTTCTTTATACCTTATAACTTCATAATAAACAATCAATTTGATAAACTACTTTTTTCAGCTTACTAAAAAATACCCGTGAATTTCACGGGTCTTTTACCTAGTACAAATACATACAATACAATACAAATACAATACAATACAATACAATACAAATACAAATACAAATACAAATACAAATACAAATACAAATACAAATACAAATACAAATACAAATGCCTTATATAGGAAGGATGGTGAAATAATACCTTAAATACAAAATTCTATAAAAATGACACATGTAATTATAGGGTTTCCATAAAATGCTTCAAAAAGAAAATAGGAATTACAAATGATGCCTTAAATACAAAATTCTATAAAAACGACGGTGAAACAATGCCTTAAGTACAAAAAGAAAATAGGAATTACAAATGATGCCTTAAATACAAAATTCTATAAAAAGGATGGTGAAATAATGTCTTAAATACAAAATTCTATAAAAATGACACATGTAATTCATTAAATGATTTCAATAAAATGCTTCAAAAAGAAATAGGAATTACTAATAATGCCTTAAATATAAATTTCTATAAAAAATTATGGTGAAACAATGCCTTAAATACAAAAAGAAAATAGTAATTACAAATGATGCCTTAAATACAAAATTTTATAAAAAGGATGGTGAAACAATGCCTTAAATACAAAATTATATAAAAATGACACATGTAATTCACTAAAGGGTTTCAATAAAATGCTTCAAAAAGAAAATAGGAATTACTAATGATGCCTTAAATACAAAATTCTATAAAAAATGGTGGTGAAACAATGCCTTAAATACAAAAAAAATAGGAATTACAAATGATGCCTTAAATATAAAATTTTATAAAAAGGATGGTGAAATAATGCCTTAAATACAAATTTTATAAAAATGACACATATAATTCATTAAAGGGTTTTCATAAAATGCTTCAAAAAGGAAATAGAAATTACAAATGATGCATTATAAATAAAATTCTATAAAATGGATGCCTTAAATTGGAATTATAAATGATGCCTTAAATACAAAATTCTATAAAAAGGATGGTAAAACAATGCCTTAAATACAAAATTTTATAAAAATAATACATGTAATTCATTAAAGGGTTTCCATAAAATTCTTCAAAAAGAAAATAGGATTACAAATGATTCCTTATAAATAAAATTCTATAAAAAGGATGGTTAAACAATGCCTTAAATACAAATTTTTATAAAAATGACACATGTAATTCATTAAAGGGTTTCCATAAAATGCTTCAAAAAGAAAACAGGAATTACATATGATGCATTAAATACAAAATTCATTAAAAATGACACATATAATTTATTCAAAGGTTTTCATAAAATGCTTGAAAAAGAAAATAGGAATTACAAATGATTCATAATAGTTTGACTTACTAAAATTTATTTTTAAATATTCGGCCTGTCATGTTTTGGTCTAGGGTATATAACGTTGCTATATATTAGAAACGTGACAAAAAATAATAGCAATAATGTTAATTTCAAAAAAAATTAATGTAAAAAAGTTATTCATAAAATTAACATATACAAAATTTATTACTTCATAAAATTAAAAAATACATAAATTATGTTATACAATGTTATAAAATTCTAAAAAAATTTAATGTAAAAAACTTACTCATAAAGTTGACGTATGCAAATTCAATTAACTCATAATATTCTTGAATAAATAAATTATCTTAGACTACGTTATTTTTGTCCATTTTATGCTACTTTATTAAAATATTAATTTCACAACTAACACTGCATATACTAAACTTCTAATACTATAACAACCCGAAAATTTTGACAAAAGTTTAAATTAAGATTTTTCGAACATTTACGAAACTTGTTATTTATTTTCGATAATTTAACGAAGATCATGTTAACTAAATTTAAATTTATTTGAATATTTTCTCTTAGTTTATGAACTGAGAAATTTAAAATTTTTATGTTTACGTTTCATAAATTAAATAATTATTATTTAATTACTTGTAGTTTTTTTCTACGTTTTAATTGTCGGACTGAGCAAAACTGATAAAAAAAATAGTTGAAATGATTCAAAACGAAAACTTTGAAAATATGAAGGAATAGTATTTTTATTATATCTTAAAACGTTGCTAATAACGTGAGTAATAAAATTTACATTTTATTTTACGGTGAAATCTAAGCGAAATAGCTAGAAATGATTAAACGAGCATTTAAATAAAAAAATAGCAAACTATTTCGAAACGCGACGAAGTAAGGACTCATATTTATTGGAAAAATGATTTTAAAAACGATGGTGCAAGTCTCGTGTCTTGAATCGTCCGTTAAGTCGTCCAAACGAGCCTCGAACACTAACTTTAGAAAAGTAAATAAAGTAATTAGGAAATATACCCTAGATTATTATATACTTGCTAGTTACATTTTTTAATTTTCAGTATATATAGAAGATTACACTCATTTCATTCATTTTTCATCTTAACAAAAAAACACACACACATATAATCCTCTCATCCCTCTCTCTTCCACATCCGGCCAGCCGCCGGTTGCTGTCGTCGCGCCGCCGCCGTAAAAGTTTTCCGGCGGATCTTCATTTTTCTGGCGTTTTCCAAGTGAGTCCGAGCCACCCTTCATTCCAACACCACTGAAATCATCTTCCCTCCTCGCTGCCATCCTCAAACCGCCGCGACCACCATGCTGTGGTGGTGTTTTCCGGCCACCGCCGCCGTAAGGTGGTGTGTGGGTGACGGATTTACCATTTCAACAAGTTGGTATACCTTAAAAACCCTTAAAACCCTCGGATCTTGTCCCGATCTACACATGCAAGATGGTTACAATCAAGGTTAGACAAAATAGTTTAATTATTTTATTTATTTTCTTTATGGTGGTTCTTGGCCGCGGTTTTGAACGGAAATAGGGGTTGCTGCCGCCAAACCACCACTGTGGTGGCGGCCGGACGGCGGTACAACTACAGCCGCACCATGATGGTTTTGGGCTTGTGGTGGTGATGTTCTTGAAATTGTTTTTATTATTTATTTTTATTTTTAGGGATAATAGATCTAGATGTATAATGATAATTGTATATTTTTATTTTTATACAATGATATAATAAATAAAATGTAATGAATAAAAGATTAAATAAATTTAAAATCAATTTATCTTTATTATTATTATTATTAAGTAAAAAGGTGATGTATAAAAGGGATAAAAAAATAATAATAATAATAAATAGAAGATATAATAAGATTGAGGGGGATGGACTATAATAAATAAATGTAATTATTTTGATTATATAATTATTATTTGAGGAGATTATGGACTACAAATAAATAAAGAGTATAATAAAATATAGAGTGTAAGAATTCTGAAAATATTATAATAATAATAATAATTATTATTATTATTTGATAAAATGAGATATATAATTATTTGAGGACATATAAGAAATAAATAAATAAATACATATTTAGAGGATATTGTTATTAATATTATTATTAATAAGTGGTATATTAATAAATAAAATTATTTAATGATATATGGAAAGTAATTAAAATATTGATGGTGGATAATTAATATATTAATTAAGGTATTGATTGAAATATGGAGAGAAATTAATTAAGGAGAAATAGAAGGTAATTAAAATATTAATGGTGAGAATATATATTTAATATATTAATTGTATTGCTTGAGGAAAGTATTAATTAGAATATTGATTGAGAAATGTGGAAAAATTATGTATTTTATATACATGGAAACGTTATAAAACGGCAAGGTCATGCCGAAATTTTCTAAAAATGTATACGTTTATAATAGAAATAGTTAACGGGTAACTACGTTATATAATAATTCTCGAAACGTATTATTTTAGTTAATATGAAATATAACGTTATTGATGGTAAATAAATCCTAATGAGTTATATAATGATTTTTGAAAGAGTGTCGAGTTATATAAAAATCACTTTGTATACACTATTAATTCTGAAGGATTATGTATATAATTTAAGAAATACATTTTCAAATGTTTGTTCTAAATAATAACTTACGACATGAATTATGTGCGTCATGTTCACATATAAAATATATACCGAATATATTATATGATTTATTTTATCATTTTATTTTATTTGGCCAACCACCAGGGTTTTACGAGTTAAATTTTATTAAATTATTTTGTGTCGAGTTGATGTAACCATCCATCGGGAAAACACCAAAACATAAACCTCACTAAACGATTAGAGCATAGCTGTGGAATTAATGGCAACTTCGAGGTCGCGAAAGGATATTGTTGACGTTACATGATTATTAGCTATTTATGGTGTATTGCGACTATTGGAATCAAGCCGTGTAGATTATGTGGTGTTGTGTTGATAATTATGTGAAGCAGTATTAGGTTATGATATGCCGTGAGGTGTTGACACTTGTATTCTGCTGATTGTCTGCATTTAAGGTAAGTCTATAGCCTCGCTTTATACTATCTTGTAAATGATTTTTAAACCCGCGAGGGGGAATACATGCTTGTTTTTATAAAAGGAACACAAGTTGTTTTGGGTATGTTGGACCCGAATATGATGATAAATGCCTAAGTACCATTGTCTTATGAAGTCCCTGAATTTCATGTGCTGTTAATTACCTTGCGAGGTAAACGCTAATACATATGGTAGATCTATTTGAGTTTGACAAACCTTACCCTAGGGTATGTATCCTTGTGAGCACCTGAAAGGGATATTATGTATAAGAGGTCGCTGGTATATAACAATATTACCTTTCAGTAGGGGCGCCGTAAGTGAGACGGTTTGACGTGTTGGTTAAGGTTCAGTAGCATGAGCTTAAGGCATTTATCGATATATATATATGACTTATCTGTGTGATAAGCTTGAGATGATTAAAATTCTTGTGTTCAAATTATGATTTGTAAAACCTATAGACTTGCTCAACCTTTGTGTTGATGATTTTAAGCATGTATTTCAGGTAATCAAGATGGATAGCAGCGGAGCATATGAGGAGGAAGTTGGTGCTTACTTGTCTAGATCTTTGTTTACTTTTCCATCCTATGAAATGAATAAACTGCTTTTAAGCATTTAATGTATTGTGATTGGTAACGGTTTTTGGGACTCAACGCTACTCTGATTTTATATATATTGGGATGGGAAACTTTTTAGACAAGGATTGTATATTATTTTAACGTCTCGTTTGAGGTCGTTGTCTATGATTGTGTGCGATGTGATATTAGTAGCGCCCCAATGTGGTATTTCGCTGCGTGGTAATTTGGGGTGTTACAAATTGGTATCAGAGCCACAAGTTATAGAGAACTAGGTCGATTTTGAAAAACCTAAACTATAACTTTTGGTATGTCTTAAAAGGTTTTAAGCACGCAATTACTCTGCATGGCTCCGGTAAGGCTATTCTTGTATTACTTTATGATTGATTGTCATTATGTGAACCTATGTGTATGTAACAATGGTAGTATGTATATGTATGAATATACTATAATATTTAAAGGCATTGCACGCGAAGCAATGTTCCTTGAACAATTGTCGTACATCATATAATATGGTTTTGTATAGGTTGGTCTCACCGCCTATCACCGATCTTGATAATTATGTATTATCTCAATACGAGTATGAAACTCATTTGATACTTGGAGTATGTATATATGGTTCCGTAACCTATCGCATATCGACTTGTTTAAGTTCGATTGTTATCATCGTATCATGATGCGCCATTTTTGGACATCTTCTTTCGAAACGTAATTGATAAAGGCGATGTTCGTGTTTTCGTTACTACTTATGATATTGAAGAATCATTTATCTGAGACGACATCTTCTATGTAATGCGACGTGTGATTTGATTTTATATGACTACGTTTTATTGGAGAAAAGGATGATGCAAATGTTGGACTTAAGATATATATATCCTAATCAAATATATATAGTTTGGGTACAACAATGATTTGCTCGTAGTAGTCATTCGGTTGAGTGACTTAATACTGTGTATCTAAATGGAATGGGACATTTAGATATATAGATTTTAACTCGCCCAACTAAGAGTCGTTTAAGGTTGTCTTATTTAAATGGATTAGGACATTTGAATAAGAAAATTTTAAACTACTGGACCTTAGATTGTCATGTTTTCCTATTCAAATGGAATGGGACGTTTGAATATGGAAATCATGATATAAGTTTATTGACACCTTATATTTACTATGGTATTTTGATATGATATCGTGTTGAGAGGTAGTAATACTTGAGTGGGATGACTTACAATCGTTTTGTTGAGACGGATTGGGACGCCTTTTCGTTTGAACAAGAAAGTTATAAGTTCCCGAACCGTAAATTTATAAAATCTTGTATACATGAAAGGGGACGCCTTTTGATGTAGACACTGAGTTATAAATGAGTGGGCTCAAGTATGTCTGGCTCGATTTTTGGATGTTTGGTGTGCGTACATCATTCTACGAATCGAGTTTCGTTGATATGAATCGTTCGGTGCCGTCGTTATGATGATCGTCGATTATCATCTATGTACGAATAACCCGTTGTACTTTTCTCGAGTTGTGATTTATTTTAATAGACCATTTCTAATGTGTCTCGATGATCGCGAGCTGTATAAGTTAATTGTTAAGAACCGTTAACCGTCTGAGAATAGGCGACTTGTTTAAGTGTCACCAGGATTTAAGCATGTACTTATGGATCATGTACTTATGGATTGGCTGAGGATCAAGTTATCAACGGCGACTAATCGTGGATGTGAAGATTTTGTAATTTTACTTGCTATTATTAAGGGTTCATTCAAGATTTTCTCGATGATCAACAGTGGAGATCTATGTCTGATGTTTATGTTTGACCTTTTGCTTTTAGATACATATGTGGCATGTGATCTAGCCGAATGATCGTAAGTTGTGAGAACTTGAGACGGCATTGTCCAATGACGTCCGATCATGGAGAACATGTACCATATAATATCTTTTGACTTTCTTTGGAACTTAGACGATGACTTGCCTGTTTTTCACTCTTCACAGTTAGACTGAAGACTATCGTATGCGAATTAAGCGCCGGGACGTCGCTTCCTAAAGGAGTGGATGATATAACAACCCGAAAATTTTGACCAAAGTTTAAATTAAGATTTTTCGAACATTTACAAAACTTGTTATTTATTTTTGATAATTTAACGAAGATCGTGTTAACTAAATTCAAATTTATTTGAATATTTTCTCTTAGTTTATGAACTGAGAAATTTAAAATTTTTATGTTTACGTTTCATAAATTAAATAATTATTATTTAATTACTTGTAGTATTTTTCGACGTTTTAATTGTCGAACTGAGCAAAACTGATAAAAAAATAATAGTTGAAACGATTCACAACGAAAACTTTGAAAATATGAAGGAATAGTATTTTTATTATATCCTAAAACGTTGCTAATAACGTGAGTAATAAAATTTACATTTTATTTTTACGGTGAAATCTAACCGAAAATGCTAGAAATGATTAAACGAGCATTTAAATAAAAAAATAGCAAACGTTTTCGAAACGCGACGAAGTAAGGAATCATATTCATTGGAAAAATGATTTTAAAAACGATGGCGCAAGTCTCGTGTCTTGAATCGTCTGTTAAGTCGTCCAAACGAGCCTCGAACGCTTACTTTACAAAAGTAAATAAAGTATTTACGAAATATACCCTAGATTATTATATACTTGCTAGTTACATTTTTTAATTTTCAGTGTATATAGAAGATTACACTCATTTCATTCATTTTTCATCTTAACAAAAAAACACACACACATATAATCGTCTCATCCCTCTCTCTCCCACATCCGGCCAGCCGCCGGCTGCCATCGTCGCGCCGCCGCTGGAAAAGTTTTCTGGCGGATCTTCATTTTTTCCGGCGTTTTCCAAGTGAGTCCGAGCCACCCTTCATTCCAACACCACTGAAATCATCTTCCCTCCTCGCTGCCATCCTCAAACCGCCGCGGCCACCATGCTGTGGTGGTGTTTTTCGGCCGCCGCCGCCGTAAGGTGGTGTGTGGGTGACGGATTTACCATTTCAACAAGTGGGTATACCTTAAAAACCCTTAAAACCCTCGGATCTTGTCCCGGTCTACACATGCAAGATGGTTACAATCAAGATTAGACAAAATAGTTTAATTATTTTATTTATTTTCTTTATGGTGGTTCTTGGCCGCGGTTTTGGACGGAAATAGGGGCTACCGCCGCCAAACCACCACTGTGGTGGCGGCCGGACGGCGGTACAACCACAGCCGCACCATGATGGGTTTGGGCTTGTGGTGGTGATATTCTTGAAATTGTTTTTATTATTTATTTTTATTTTTAGGTATAATAGATATAGATGTATAATGATAATTGTATATTTTTATTTTTTTACAATGATATAATAAATAAAGTGTAATGAATAAAAGATTAAATAAATTTATAATCAATTTATCTTTATTATTATTATTATGTAAAAAGGTGATGTATAAAAGGGATAAAAAAAATAATAATAAAAATAAATAGAAGATATAATAAGATTGAGGGGGATTGACTATAATAAATAAATGTAATTATTTTGATTATATAATTATTATTTGAGGAGATTATGGACTACAATTAAATAAAGGGTATAATAAAATATAGAGTGTAAGAATTCTGAAAATATTATAATAATAATTATTATTATTATTTGATAAAATGAGATATATAATTATTTGAGAACATATAAGAAATAAATAAATAAATACATATTTAGAGGATATTGTTATTAATATTATTATTAATAAGTGGTATATTAATAAATAAAATTATTTAATGATATATGGAAAGTAATTAAAATATTGATGGTGGATAATTAATATATTAATTAAGATATTGATTGAAATATAGAAAGAAATTAATTAAGGAGAAATGGAAGGTAATTAAAATATTAATGGCGAGAATATATATTTAATATATTAATTGTATTGCTTGAGGAAAGTATTAATTAGAATGTTGATTGAGAAATGTGGGAAAAATTATGTATTTTATATACATGGAAACGTTATAAAAACACAAGGTCATGCCGAAATTTTCTAAAATTGTATACGTTTATAATAGAAATAGTTAACGGATAACTACGTTATATAATAATTTTCGAAACGTATTAGTTTAGTTAATATGAAATATAACGTTATTGATGGTAAATAAATCCTAATGAGTTATATAATGATTTTTGAAGGAGTGTCGAGTTACATAAAAATCACTTTGTATACACTATTAATTCTGAAGGATTATGTATATAATTTAAGAAATACATTTTTAAATGTTTGTTCTAAATAATAACTTACGACATGAATTATGTGCGTCATGTTCACATATAAAATATATACCGAATATTTACTATGATTTGTTTTATCATTTTATTTTATTTGGCCAACCACCAGGGTTTTACGAGTTAAATTTTATTAAATTATTTTGTGTCGAGTTGATGTAACCATCCATCGGGAAAACACCAAAACATAAACCTCACCAGACGATTGGAGCATAGCTGTGGAATTAATTGCAACTTCGAGGTCGCGAAAGGATATTGTTGACGTTACATGATTATTAGCTATTTATGTTGTATTGCGACTATTGGAATCAAGTCGTGTAGATTATGTGGTGCTGTGTTGATAATTATGTGAACTAGTATTAGGTTATGATATGCCGTGAGGTGTTGACACTTGTATTCTGCTGATTGTCTGCATTTAAGGTAAGTTTATAGCCTCGCTTTATACTATCTTGTAAATGATTTTTAAACCCGCGGGGGAATACATGCTTGTTTTTATAAAAGGAACACAAGTTGTTTTCGGTATGCTAGACCCGAATATGATGATAAATGCCTAAGTACCATTGTCTTATGAAGTCCCTAAATTTCATGTGCTGTTAATTACCTTGCGAGGT